>MU182407.1:69178-98519 GCA_016904865.1 Pissodes strobi | reverse complement strand
AAGGTACGTGTGATGTGGCAATCAGTTTCGACTTCATAGTGCTTCAAACAAGCAGCCATCCATTATAAGAGGACAGATAGCACTTACATTGTGAATTTATTAATTAGGGAAATTATATAAGCCAAAATTGATCCAAGTTTACACAAAATAACGCCAAATACGTAGGGATTTTAGTAACAATAAGAATCAATAAATGGAAATACATAAATAAATGGAAATACATAAAGATTTTATCTACCGACCTGTAGCGAAGGAAAAACCAGGACTTAAAGTTGCATAAGATGTTCACCATCGTCAATACGATGAACTACCCCCGCACTTCTGACATAAATGTCGCCACGTAAAGCCCAAGCATTTTTAACCGAAAATTTATTAATCGCAGCACTAAGGAGTTACAATCGTTCTTGCGTTAGATCTTCTTTAATAAAAATTTTGGAGGTCCGTAATTCACCACGCATCTTTAACACTGACGACCGTTTGTTGACGTCTGTAAATTGTACTAGTACGGCAGGAGGCTTATCAGGAGTAGGGTTTTTTGCTGTTACACGGTGACAAGACTTTATATCATTTTTGTTAATGTTTACTTTTAACTTAGAATTAAACAAATCCGTCACCTTTTGCAGTATGTTTTCTCCTTCTTCATGACTGAAACCGAATATACGAACATTTCTGCTACGTGAATATTGTTCCTGAGTTTCTAGTTTGAATTTTAAGTCTCGGTTTATTTCAGACATGCTGCGAAGCTGTCCTTTAATTTCTGAAACCTCACTTTCCAGTTTTCTGACACGTAAGTCAAATTTTTCCTCCAATTTCTGAGCAATGGTTTCGACGATATCATTTTTAAATTGTTCGTTGAAAATTCTATCCACCTCATTTTTGACAGCCCGCTTAATCTCGTCAATGTCGGTGCGCGTGAGTACCATGATGCTGAACAAACACAGCAATACACAGATTAATACCTTAGTAATAAACAGATTACTAGGCAAAACTATGAAATCGTAGGCAGTAACTTAATAGTGACTCCTGAACACAATTATCACTTATTTTTCGCACTAGACCTTACAAAACTCAATTAATAACAGGACCATACCACAACGCGTCCAACTCTCACGGCGCCATCTACCTATGATCATAATATGCATAAATATTTCTCCTATTTTCATGGATAATTCATATATAATGGCATAACATGTGTATATATTTTGATATTGTTATTAACATAATTTGCTTAAATATTTCTCCTATTTTCATGGATAATTTATACCTATTTGGCAGCATAACATATGTATATATTTTGATATTGCTATTAACATAATTTGCACAAGTATATTTATTTTATTCTCATTGATAATAATTCATATTTGATGGCACAACATGTGTATATATTTTGATAGTGTTATAAACATAATTTGCACAAATATTTCATTTATTGTCATGGATAATTTATATTTGATGGTATAATATGTGTATATGTTTAATGAAATCGTTTTATGCTGTGAATAACACTGTATTGTTTGCTGTCTTTTCGTGCTGGAATTTTAGTTTTAGTATGACTGTGATTGTAATGTAAGTAAGGGACTTGATGAATCCACTAACATTTTCCTCCCCTGACTGAGCGAATATCTAAGCTATAAATCGTGAGCTTGCGAGCAAAGCACCCTAAGTCGTTATTTTAACAAATGTTATATTTTAATGATTTGCTTTTGTATGAAACCTATGTGAAATTTAAATTAACATTAATTTGTAACATTGATTTGACTTGATGCCAATTGCTTATAAGCACCCGAAATGATAAAAGATTTGTAGCCTGTGCACAATTACACAGAATAAAACCATATATTCGGAATTGAAATATATTATATCGAAATGACTATTAGTAATAAGCAACAATAACGGTATAAGCTATTTGAATCGTTCTTCCGTATCCTATAATTTTACAGCCTACAAGAGAAATACTATTCAATCACAACTCAATTTGCAACTATAGCTGAGTAGCCTCCCGTATGGGACCTTAGTACCTGCTGGCGACTTCTGGCTAACTAATACTAAACTCTTCAGTTTTGAATGTATTGTAGTATTGTCACAAGTGTGGAACTGCCATGCTCTTTTCCCTCGTGAATTCCAGGCGGAGTATGGCACGCTTTTCTTTAATAAATTAGGCAGGCGTATTAGGAATCTGTGGTTTAATTTACATGACGCACCTTTCCCTCAAATTTCCCTAATAGTGTTTAGTCGAAGCGCAATCCGAATAACTAAAAAATTGTGTAAGATATAATAATAATAACACAACATAGGTATTGATTTTCTTTTTAATCTATTTTGACGATCATTGGCAAAATAAGGACAACTTATCTCATTTAACTATGTTGAATAGACCCGGGTACGTTATACTACAATATTTAAACAAATATACTTTTCGCAATTTCAAAAATATATAGTTTGTCTATATTTCAAGTAGCTAAACGACTGTAAGTTGTATTTTCAATATAGCCTCCTTGATTTAAAATGCAGTTCTGAACATTTCTCATAAATTTTCTGTGAATGGCTTCGTAGGTAAAATTAGAACAATCTCTATTTAAATCATTGATCGCCTGGCGTATTCTTTCTTCTAAAACTTCAATGGTTTTGGGTCGATTGTAATAAATCTTATTTTTTAGGTAGACCCACCAAAAAAAGTCCAGTGGCGTAAGATCAGGACTATTTGCTGGCCATTTCAATTGTCCAAGTCTCCCTATCCAAAAATTATACCTATTATTAAGGAAGTTTATAACTTGCATAACATTATGTGGCGGGGCGCCATCTTGATGCCATATTAATTAGCATATGTATTAACAGGCAGTTGTTCTAGACACTCCTCGATTTCATTTTGCAATAATTCATAGTATTTTTGTCCTGTTAGATTTCCGTTTAAAAATATGGGCTCAATAATTTGATCACCAAGAATACCACACCAAACATGAAGGGACCTCCTTCCTTGTATTTTGACTTCCTGAGTGGTATGCGGGTTTTCCCTTGACTAGTAATGCTTGTTTTTTCGATTAAACATTCCTGCAGTGGGAAATGTCGCCTCGTCAGTAAAAAGTATGTTTGATACATATAATTCATTTCTTAATACTGTCCGTTGTATTTCTTGGCAAAATTCCAATCGGTTCCTTTTATTGCCATCACTTAGTTGTTGAACTGGTTATAAAAACTTATAAGGTTTATATTTATAATGTGAGAGAAGTGAATGCCATGATTTATTAAAAAAAAATTGCTGCTTCGGGAATTGAACGCTCAGGGTCTTCTAAAAAATATAAATATAACTAATTATGGTTAGAAAAGCAAAAGTTTAAACAGGAAAATACTTTCAATATAAAGTAAAATATTTAAATCTTCTTCAGTGTTCCTTTCCACTGTTCTTACTTTTCGCTTAAGTGATTTTCTTTCATTTAATTGTTTTACAGTATTTATTGTCATACGATTAGGAACTGTCCTATCTGGAAACCTTCTTCTATATTCATTACAAGCTCTTGAAGCACTCTTCCCATTTATATAAAATAATTGAATCATATCAAGTTTTTCTTGTTCAGAATAGCCCATCTTATAATAATAAATTAAAACAACTCGCAAGAATTCTCGTTTGGCAGGTAAAAATCAAATGGCATCGTTTAATGTAATTTCTGATCATGGCTAAACTATCTTTTAATGCACATTAATTTTAAAATTTCAAACGCTTATGTTTTGAAAATGGGTGGATGAAATATAGGGAAACTATATATTTTTTAAATCAGGAATAATATATCTATTTATATATGAAATAATATACAGGGTATTCCATTTAAAAAAATTTGACATTTGCAGGATATATTTGCAAATTTTAAAGGATATTTAAACGATTCAGGAAAAAATATGAAACTTTTGTATTCGCCATTTTTTGACATCTTTTCAAATAACCCTTGTAGGTGGGTGTTAAAATATACGGAAAAACCCTGTACAAACAAATAAAAAGACTGGGTCCCAAAAGAGAGCCCTGAGACAATTTTGCTGGTACACAAAGTACATACGATATTTGTTCTATACTGGCCAAATAAAACTATTAAATCGCCATAGGCATCTAACTATTCAATGAGAGTATCATGCCGAACGCAAATCGACTACCTTTGAAAGTTGCGGAAAGCTGAAATAGCTTAATTGGTGGACTACTAAATTATTGTCTTGGAGAAAACCAACTCAATCAATCTAGAATTCAAATTTTAAGCCGTTGTGGAAATGCACAATTTTACTAATTTAATGCAATACCAATTATTTTCTTATGACTCATGGTACAAATTTAGTAAAATACCGTTCGTTATTGTACTTAATAAGTATATATCCTGTATGTACAGGATCATGAGAGAGTGAGAGTGATTGTAATAGTGAGTGTATTATTTTTTTATAATTTCGCCTCCTGATGAGGAGGCTGCCACCAAAGCTGGCTTTGGGAGTGCACCAAGCAGTGTCACTTCTGAATTATCTCTGATACTACCAAATATTCAATCATTGAGAAATAAATGTAATGACTTGTATATATTTTTAGAATTGATGAGTTTTCCTGATATTGTTCTAATTACTGAGCAGTGGCTAAAGCCAGATGAATGTTTTTATGTACAGGATTATGTTCCAATCACAATGTTCTATAAAGAGCATTCAATGCCTGGTGGCACCTTAATCTTAGTCAGGAAATTGTCCCGCTTAATTGATTGCTTTGTGACTATTGACAAATTTAATTTTTTACTAGACGAGGGTGTTTTTAGAGGTTTCATTATGTTTTTGTAAGAAAAACAACTTGTATATTCTTTGTGTTTACCGACCTCCATCGGCGCAAGTTGAGGAATTTTTGAATCAGCTTGATATTATTTTGTTTCTGTGGATATCTAAACATACATTTTACTGAAAATCATTCGACTAATACTGTTTTGCTTACAAACTTGGCTACATCGTAAGGTTTAAGCATGCATGTTTACTCAGCTACTCGGATAAGCGGGAAATCGGTCACTACGACTGATTATTTGTGCTCGAACTTTGACAATGTTTCATGATCGGTTATTGGTGCGAGACTCTCGGATCATGAGGCGGCGAGTTGTACTTTTACCAATATATTGACTGGGTGAAGACTGCACGTCACCGTGGTCGAATTTTTAGCCGGTCTGGCTTTGATAATTGCTTTGATGGGGATTGGCTTGGTATAGGGCTGTCTCCGGAGCCCATTGCTGTGTTCCATGCTGTTGTGATTGATATTTTGTGAAAGGCCTTTCCCCATGCGGTGGATTAAATGAAAGCCCCGGAAGCTTAAAACAAAGGGCCTTAAATTATCCGCAACTAACCTTCGCTCACTCAACCATTTAAAGAAATTTTGTGATAATGTAAAAGGTACCGCAGTATATACAGGAAAGTTATTAATGTTGCAAAAAACCTGTATTATAGTGAGAGGCTCTTGACTGCTAGGAATGGGGAGTGGGAGAGCTGTTCTATTGTTGGCGAGTTATGCAACAGGTCTGGCCATGACTGTCGCGAGACTGGATTCGACCCTGATGGATTGAATACATTTTATTGCAGCATCGCGGGTAGTTTGAGTCGAAATTAATCTCGTTTCTACATACACTAGTTTTGCTTTTTCTCCACTCAGATGCATGAGGTCAAAGAGGCACTGATCAGCATAAGGAATGGGAAATCCTCTGGTGAAAGTACTTTTGCGGTTGCCTGACTGCTCTCTGGATGCCCTAGCTTCGGCTATCAATGATGCTTGGTCTAATAATGTATTCTCGACATGCCTTAAGTCGGCAATAGTCATCCCCCTGCACAAAGGGGGCGATCTGAACGAGCCCTCTAACTTTCGTCCTATTTCCATGTTGCCTACCCTTTCAAAGGTTGTTGAGAAAATAGCAAAGAGGAAAATATGGAGGTACCTTGAGACGCATAATGTGATGGAGCCAAATCAATTTGGATTTCAAGACACAAAGGGTACTCAGTTTCCTGGAGGGGGTTTACAATTATACCAATGGGGGAAAGGCGGCGGCAGCAGTGTTTTGTGATCTGTCTAAGGCATTTGATTGCGTGGACCACGGACTACTGCTGTCAAAACTCGAGAGATATGGGTTTAGGGGCTCAATTTTTGCCTGGTTTGCCTTCTACCTGTTGTGTGGCACAGTGAGGATGCGGAACAACTTAGAGAAAAAATTACTAATGACTTGTTAAAGATTAAAGAGTGGTGCGATGCCAACCGCCTTTCTTTTGATATGACGAAAACTAACATTGTAGGGTTTAAGTGTGATATGCAAGGCTTGCAGTTGGGGGATGATCCCCTTCGGGAGGCGGCGGTGACTAAGTTCCTGGGTGTTTTGATTGACGGTGAACTTCGGTTTGAAGATCACATTTTGAAGTTGAGCGGGAGGCTTCGTCAGGATGTTTTACGGTAAGAAGGACTCGTTTGGAGCTTGGCCCAGTAATGGCGTGGACAGTCTGTTTTGCCCTTTTTGGAATTCCATTTTGGGGTTAGTAGCCGACATTTGCTGAATCTTTTGTTCGTTCTGCAGAAGAAGGTTGTCCGCTTCATCGCAAATGTGAGCCAGAAGGAATCTTGCCGACCTCACATTTTGTCTCAGAGAATTCTTACACTTACCTCTTTGTTTATTCTTGAAACAGTATCACTGATATACAAGAATCGTCATAGCATTCGAGGTTTTGCCCCTCAGCATGACATGCGGCGGGCTCTCGACTTGCCCTTCCAATACCAGCAAGAACATTAATGAAACATTTTTCGATTTATGAAGGCAGAAAAAAGCATACTACAACTTGACTGAGTATTATGCTGACTCACTCCCTTAAAGTACCTTGCTATATTTTTGTTTATTTACACAATGTGACAAGTATTGTATGTAGTTATTTGTTGTTCTGTCTCTGCTTTAGGTTTTAGATTTTAGTGATTCTCTTGAGTGTTGTGTTGTATTTATATTACCAACATACTATTTATTTTAGCGAATAACTTGCTTTGTCAATGAAATCTATTTCTAGGCAATAAAGTACTTTTTGACTTTGACTTTGACATCCAACGAGAACTGAACAAGGCCATATTTGTAGCTTTCCTCGTATATAAAAAAAAAGTTTTTAAGAATACAGTCTGGTAATATTATTACCTGCATTGATGTTTGCAGTCAATTTCATCACTCTCATCGTGGCAGTCGCTCACCCCATTGCAATACCAAGATTTCGGTATACAGTTACCATCGCTGATACACCTAAAGTGGTCCGGAGGACAGACTGCAGTAACACCGCAATGGGCTTCATCGGAACGATCCTAAAACAACACAATATGATTTATTACAAAATATCGCAAACGATGGAGTAATAGTATTGACAGATATGAGACAGGCCTTTAATTTGCGATATTTCCTATAAACCACCATGATTTCTAAAAATGTATTGTTATGGTATAATATTGCACTACATGCGAAGTAGTAAAAAAAACTGTAGCTACCTGGCAATCTTCTTTTCCGTTACATCTCAAATTGGAGTCGATGCACTCGCCAGACTGACACTGCCACTGGTAGGCAAAATCACAAGGCTTATCTCTAGGACAACCTGCAAAATCCATCATAATTAACGTACGTATTACTCTAAAATGCATATTCACTTTACGGTCTTTGTTTAAAATATAAAGCTCTGATAGACCAGTCACAAATATATATAACATCATTGCATTTACGAGATTGGCGGGCACAGAAGAAAAAGCTGGGTGTGACATAATTGAAGCCCATAATCGATTGGTATCATCAGTTTTTAAGTAGCATGAAAATATAATATAAAAAAGGTATTATTTAGATATAAATAACAATAAATGGGTTGCCTTCTATCCCAGACAAAATATTAAGTGAAATATAATTTTCAATATGATAAACTTAGTTTCAGAAACTTTCATACATATTGTGGCGACTTTGACCAGGAGCATCCTTTTCTCATATACTGGAGGATATCTCGAATTTGTCGAAAGATTTGACCTTTAATGATTTAGTATTAGTTACAGGCGGATTAAACAATTTTAAAAATGGAAAATTCCCATCTGTAATGGACATTTTCAATAGTCAGTAGCTGCATGAATACATATCGGTTCCTTTTGATATTCCAACAAAATCCAAAAGACAATATTCATTTACAAAGGATATCAATCCATTCAAAGTCATGTTCTGAGCATGGCGAGTATTACACTTCTTGCATGACAGCATGGAAAGTCCTCGCAAATCTCTCGGTGGGACATAAAAATCTATTTTTTCGAGTATATCAGAAGAGCTTATAATACCATTTATTAATTTAAATATAAAACACATATCACGGTATTTCCTGCGGTCCTGCAAGGTGTACAATCCAAAAAATTCTTTAATCTGTTTACAATCCATCTGAAACCCCTTGTTGATAAACGATCTTGTTCTGTACAGACTCAATTCGATTTCTGTGACTTTCATAATATGGACTCCAAATCGTGGATCCATACTCTAGGACCGACCGAACATAAGATGTGAATAGGGTAACAATACAGCCCAAGTTTTCAAAATCACCCGACATTCTCATAACCAATCCCAACATTCTATTTGCCCGATCAATAATGCTCCGAAATTGAGCACACTATCTACTTGGGTCAGTGCAGCATCTCCCATCCTATATGAGCAGTCTATTCCATTTCAGCTTCGACAAAATACCATATAGGAGCACAATTTTAAATTATTTATTCCACACCAATTCATCAAAGCATCTATGTCACTCTGAAGCACCATGCAATCCTGATATGTCCTTATACAACGGAATATCTTGAGATCATCTGCAAAAAGCAGATAATCTGATTCAAAAAGTTGGCCTATATCATTAATCAAAATGACAAACAGTTTTGGGCCCAAATGGGACCCTTGAGGAACCCCCGACACAACCTCAAATTGAGACGAGAGATACCCTCTGAGCCTAACCTGTAGAGTACGACCCCTTAATTAAGATTACAGCCCCGACAAGAAGGAATCACTGACACCAAAGTTTTCGAGCTTATGCAACAAAACATCCTGATCCAACAGGTCGAAAGCCTTGCTAAAATCTGTATAAATGGAATGAACTTCATATCCATTTATACACAGTTGTGGTAAGCAAAGAGGTTTGTCACAGTCGACTGACCACCCACAAAGCCATGCTGATTTTCTATTCACTATTCAATATGGGCATAACCATTTTCTGGAGGACCTTGGGGATTGCGGACTGAATACACACAGGTCTGTAATTGCTTACGTCACAACTGTTGCCGGTCTTAGATATAGGAGTTATAAAGGAGTGTTTCCACTTATCTGGGCAAATACCTCGGAACAAGGATTTATTAAAAATAAACAGTAAGGGCTCACACAATGACACAGCACACTCTCTAAGCATCAAATTTGGTATCTTATCAGGACCTGTCCCTTTTTCCACATTTAATAGATTTTCGAAACTTACCTCAACAACATTAATTCCATCCACCAAATCATTCTTATAAGTCTGCCAGTTAACGGAACCCTCCATTCTTTTTTTCCTAAAACCCTTATATATATATTACCAAAATGAGATGCAAATAGCTCCACTAGTTTTTCACCGTCAGTCTCTTCTCGATCACCCAAAAACATGGAATGGGGAATGTCATTTTTTTCCTTGAGCCTCATTTCTGACAAACTTCCAAAACTTCCTTACATTTCCATTTATATTTTGCTCTATGTTGGACACATAACGGGTATAGCAGAAACTAGTCAGTTCTTTACATTCGAGAATCAAACTCACAGTAATGCTGGTAACTATTGATTGTTTTATACTTTTTGTGTGCCGTCTTTTTAGCTATGATTTTAGTTTTTAATTCCAAGGAGAACCGAACCGGAAAATACTTTGGTACAAACATATCCAACACCTCTAAAATGATCTCATAAAATCTATCCACAATCCTGTTGATATCCTGAAGACAGTACAATTCGACCCAGTTGTAACGCAATAAATAGTTGTTTAAACCACCATAATCCGCTCTTGTAAAATTGTAACGAAGCTCATTTATCACATTAATATCAATGACAATATTGACTCAAGCGGAGGGTGGTGGTCCGCACTCAGAAACGCCAATGTAACAGTTAGAAAAGCATAGATCCAGAATGGAATTATTTTTATGACAAATATAATTAAACTGGGACAGTCCCAAACATGAAAACTCATCACAAAGCATTACCTCTATGACACTATTAACATTTTTAACCATCATACTATCACAGTCCCCATTTAAATTTGAAAGATTATAATCACGAAAAATTATGATGGTGTGGTATTTGTATTTCTCCTAAACATTCTTCACAAATTGGACATGATTAAAATACAACTCGTATTGGGATCGTGGTGGAATGTAAACGCAGCCAAATATAAATTTTTTATGGTTCACCTTAACCCTAACAAATATGTGCTTCACACTCGAAGCATCCATAGGAATCACAGAAAAATCATAGTCAGTCTTTACAGCAATTAGGACGCCACCTCCACGTTGCTTGTTACTTGTATCACAGCTTCTATCCTTACGGTAAACACTAAACACACTACAAAACACTTCTGAGTCTGATATTTCCGGAGTTAGCCAATTTTTGATAAAAATATTATATTATATCATATGGCAATGAAAACGAAGGTAAATATATGGTGCTAAGTTTGGTGCGCAGTCCACGCACATTCTGGTAAAAAAGCGCCATGTTAGTCGTTTGTTGGACCTGTTTTGTTACTAGTATTTGATGTTGATAACCTAGTAATAAATGGATTCCCATTTCTGTAACGAATACCAATGCCATTATTTTTGCGTTCATCCAGTTCTTCATACAGTGTTTTAATTTGGTTTCTTTGTGTCTGCGTTAGGTCTGATTTGATTTGAATAGTGTCAGACTTGAGTTTGTGCTTATGTTTAAGGCATTCAATTGCTACAGTCGCTTCAGGAAACATAACCTTCATCGGTCTCGGCTTTATTCCTGTTAAGCACTTTAAAGTCAGTCATAGAATGCACTCCCAATTTATTTAGCAGCTCCACACAGCTCTCATTCAAATTAAATACCATGATATTCTTGGAACGATGACTTCTCTCCTGCATTTAATCATATAAATCATAGGACTTCGTGGGCATCAGCCTTTCACCATTGGATGGTAGGTTGATTGTATCTACTCCTTTAAGTTGATGAATATCATTCGGTAGCTCATCAACCTTAGCTTCCAAAAGTTCGATCCCTTCATTTCTGACATGCTGACTTTCTGTTTTGCTCAAGCAGCAGATCAATTGTAAAGGTCATAATAGAAAGAACGTCCTTATTGGATGTATTTGTTTTTTTCAGCAATTTCGAAATCTGGCCGTTAAGCAAAAGAACGATCCTAGGAACTATTTAAATCACATTTCAGTGCCTGAAATATTATTTTTACTTTACACCTGCCACTGCCCTAGATTCATGACACACTTTTTAATATAAAGAGTAAGAATTCTTCCGGTTAGGACAGGATATCTTTGAGGGTGTTTCTGGCTTCTCCATTTGAGGTGCTGCAAGTTCTGGCTGAGGTCATAAATGCCTCCTTTTTTTCTGGCAGATTTCCGGCCTGTCTGAAGAAGGATGTGATTGTACCTATTCATAAGGGTGGGGACCATGACAGTCGTTCAAAATTTCGTCCCATTGCACTGTTGCCTACCATGGCTAAAGTGGTCGAGAAGCTGGTTAAGGTGAGGATGGATTCTTTGATAGAGACATGACCTTATGAGCACGCAAGAGTTTGGCTTCCAAGAGCTAATGGGTACGAGCGTTACTATTTTCGACTTTCTCGAACATCTATACATCCGGCTGAACTCTGGAGACGTTGCTACGGCGGTATTCTGTGATCAGTCCAAGACATTTGATTGCGTGGATCACGGAATACTGTTGTTGAAATTAGAGATGTATGGATTTAGGGGCATGGCGTTGGAGTGGTTTCGATCGTATTTGTCTGAGCGTGTTCAGACCGACGTGTTTGCTGGGAGCAGTTCAGATGAACTGAGTGTGAGGGCCGGCGTTCCCCAGGGCTCTGTCTTGGGGCCACCTTTGTTCCTAATTTATGTAAATGACCTTTGACACCTTTCGATAGCGGGGAAATTTACCATCTTCGCCGATGATACCACCATTCTCTGGCATGATTCGGATGTCGATCATCTCAGATTCAATCAATGTAAGGACAGATTTGATGAAGATAAAGCGGGGATGTGATTCAAACTCTATATCATTTAATGTTTCCAAAATCAACATTTTAAGTTTTAAGTATGCTGTGGAGGATATTTATCTGCAGGACCAACTGATTCCAACACCCAACATGAACAAATTTCTGGACTTATCAATAGATCTCTTTGAAGTCTGAAGATCGTATATTGAATGTTTTTAATAAGATCTCTTCTGGTTGTTATGTCCCCAGAGTAATTTCGAACAATTTGGACTTCTCCATCGCTAGAAATTCTTATTTTGCTTTGGTCGAGTCCCACCTTCGATATGGTATTGGTTCAACTCTGTGTTTGTCTTGCAGAAGAGGGCAATCAGATATATATGGCATTTTAGCTCTTGTGTTGCTTATTTGTTTTGGAGAGGGTTTGTCTTATTTTTAAGAAATACAAGAGTGAGCAATCTATAGGTGGGCAACATAATTTGCGTCACACTCACACTCTTGGGTTACCCATTCCACGCTCAGAACTAGTTAGAAGTTACATAATTTATGGAGGCAAGAAGATCTTCAATCATCTCCCCTTACGGTTGAGAAGGCAACCATGCATTGAACGGCTCCGAAAACAAACAAAACAAATGTTATCGGAAAAGGCTTACTACAACCTGAACGAATTTTTCAGTGATAGGATTGATTAAAAAATGTTTGTGAAGATTGTCCTACTTTTTATACTGTCTTTTTTCTCTTTGTTACTCTATGGACTAGTATGTTTTTTAGTACTCAGGAATAAATTTTATTGCAACTATCGACCTTTTAGATATTAGATATTGAGTATGGCTTTGTCAGCAACTTGGTATGTTACGACAATAAAGCTATTTTTTGACTTTGACCTCTGTGTTGATGACAATAAATTGCAAAGAGGTAGACGTGCAGGCACTTTATTCTGTAATCTTGGAAAATCTGACAATGTCGCTTTTAAAACTTTTATTATTAATACAGAATTCGTCATAAATTAGGAAAATGTAAATTTATTTCACTAGATCTCATAACCGGTACGCTGGAAGAGGGTATTTAAATTTGTCTCTAAAATAATTAGAGGCCATTAATTGACCCCTTTAAACATTACATCGAATTGTCTATAGCCCGCCCAACGATGTAGCACCTGGAGTTTTCAACTAATTCAATAATGTAGATCCAAAAAAAATTAGTTCGTATTCTAACAGATTAAGTTAGTGAAAAGTTGTCTCGTCAAAAAATAGGCCAAAAGAACTAGCAAAATTTAGTTTTCACTAATCGATAGAGAAAAGAGTCGTTTTATAGTCTGAAAATTTAAAGTAGATGCGAATTTTCAATATCTGCATTCACGTATTTCGGGACCTGTTAACTGCCACATCATACGCAATATGTCTAGGGCTTGGAGCAAAACATATATTAATTTTCAAAAAACATATTATGGGCATTGATGCCCGTAAAACTACAAAAAAACTTTATGTGTTAGATAGATATTAAGTCGTTGTAGCATTATATCTTAACCCTATAATGATTAAGTTTATAAGTTACTGTCATACTATCAAAACCTTAATGATCAATAAACACATACTGTATCGTACCTCATTCCAGTTTAAGTTAAGTCATTACCTATTTCGTCAGAAAGATCCCAACAATCGTCTTCCCCATCGCAGATCCACTCTTTGTGGATGCAGTTGGTGGTCGAGTTACAATTGCGGAAGTTGGCGTTGTGCAACTCCGTGCAGTTCGGCATTTCGCAGCCGATTTCGTCCGAATTGTCTTTGCAGTCGGGATCCAAGTCGCATCGGACCGATTTCAGGACACATTCACCGTTCTTGCACCTATAAAATATTAACTTGGGTTAGTTTGGGGCTACAAATCAATATATAGATAGACTATGATTAATTTTAGTTATAGAAAACATATAATTTGAGGGAGGAGGGAGATCTTTTTACCTAAAATATTGGTCTTCCGAACAGTTGCAGTTCAATTCATCGGTGGAATCTCCGCAATCGTCGACTCCGTCGCAGGTGGCGTTCATTGGAACGCACTTCTTATTTAGACACTTCAGCCAACTTAAGGGACAGGAGCGGTAACCACAGTAACCGGCTTCCTCATCGGAACCGTCGGCACAATGAGACAGACCGTCGCAAGTTAAGTGGAACGGCACACAGCCACCATCCGAGCAACGGAAACTGGAAGAATGTTTGTTAATTTAACAAATAACAAGCCCTGAACTAACAATAAATCACGCTAGATCAATATTGATTACCTATCCTCTGTGTTGGTACATTCAATACTTCCAGTACTATAACAGCGTCCATCTGGATTTAAAATTCTGCCTTCTCTGCAAGAACACTCAACTTGACCATTAGCGGTCAGCTCGCAGTATTCTTCACAGTTTCCGTTATTAATAAGGCATGGGTTAGAAAAACAGTCCTCGGTGTCATTAGCTATAGCCACTATTCCCATTGGTCTGAAAAATAGAAAATATTAGCACAGCATATCTCATATATTATGTAGGCAAAAACCCGACGAAATTATTTCACAGAAACAAATTCAAAAATTTTGACTATTTATAATAACTTTCTTATATGCTATAATCAAACAACTGGTCAAGCAACTTCTAAAGTTGCTTTTGGAACGAATGTATTCCAGCACAAAATTCAATTTTGCTTGTAAAACAGTGTCATTTGTTAGATTCAACTATTTAAGTATATTTTGATTGCATATAATTACTTACCTGGCAACATCCCTCCGCAAAGAGACAAAATATTGTCCCGTGTACTTATCAGCCCTGATAACCGCGTGAAGGATCCAATCGGTCCAGTAAATAAAGTCCCCGTATATGGCCAGAGCAAATGGATGTTGGGGAGTTACTTTGGCTAATACAACTCTACAAAATGGTACATCAATTTAGCAATATACAAAATAAACTAACATATTAAATTGCAAATTTGGTTTGCATAGTATTTATAGGTTTCTTAAGTGCCGCTAATTTGTTTGTGCTTTTTTTTCTGTGAAAAAACAGTGATTTTTGCCAATAAACGACGAATTATACCTGCGATAAATTGGCGCCAACACCTTGTTTACATTTTGACAACGTAGCTACGTTCCAGAATACATCTTTTGTTTTAACGTAAAAAAATGCTGTGTCGTTTGCTCTGATGTGTTTCACAACAGTTGTATGGATCGAATATCTAGTATAATTAAGCTTTTATGTTCTGATGCTTGTGCATCACAGCACAATAGGAGCAAAGATAAATATGATGAATTGAAATTGCAAGTCGCGACCTTGGAAAAAGAACTAATGGGAAAAGAGAAGTACATCGAGCGACTACGACGGAATAGCAGTGTCTTTGAAGAGACCGTATCAGAAGCTGAAACCAAGTTTATGTCTCAAATTAAAACACTTAATGACCGTAATTCACTGTTGGCAAAAGAAATTCAATTTTTTAAAAAACAGGAGCAAGACTTGGAAAAGAAGCTTTTAAATTGTAGTACTGCAAAGGACAATTTTGAGAAACAAGTTAAAGAGCTTACTGGCTTGAACGAAAGTTTGATTGTCTCTATAAATGTGTTAGAAAAGGAAAATGATATATATGCTAAGGAAGTTAAGGACATGCGAGTAGATCTGTTTCAGAAGAATGAAGAACTTGCCACTCTTTCGACCACTGCCAAGCAAAGTAGTTTAAAAAAAAAAGAAAAGATTTCATAAAAGCCGTGGAAAGCAAATCCTTAAGCTTATAAATTCCGTTCAAGATATCCAGGAAAAATTTTAAATTACATCGGTTGCTTTAACCAAATGTAGAAGAAAACTAAAAGAAGCATATCAGAAGCGGATTGTCCACCCAAAAACACTGGCAACAACTTGTGGTATTACCCAGAAGACGTGTACTTCACTGATTCCTTTAAAAGACTCCTTTAAGAACCCTAAACTGCAAAGGAAACCCATTGATTGCAAAGTAAGTTCCCCAGGATCCTGATTGTTGGTCATGAGAATGTCAGAAAATGTGTAAGTACACTAAATAAACTTTTAAACATTAGCTGTGATAATTATAATATAAGTAGTTACTTTAAGTCAAATGCCTTTTATCATGATGTTGTAAAGGATGTTTGCAGGTTATGCTCTAATTTTGATTTTAATGACCGAGTAATAATCTTTGCCGGTGCCACTGACTGTCTCAAAAGAAAGTTCATTAATGTGGACATTTTGTATAATGTTTTGGACCTTCTTTCATTCACTAATGTTACTCTAGTAGGAGAAGTTTATTGCAGGAATAAACATGCATTCAATGAGACACTTTTTGAACTTAATCACAATCTATATACAATTTCTTTAAATTTTGTAAACGTGGATTACTGTAACACCAATTACTATTTGACTTTTGATATCATGATCAATAACAAAGTTTCTATCCATAAAAGGTGCCTGGAACATGTAATGAAATATTTTTGCAACTTTCACCTAAAAAACATACATGTTTACTATGAGAACCTTAGACGGGTTGATTTGGGGAACTGCGTCAGCAGCGACGACTCACTTAGGATTATTCCCGATAATAATGTCACTAGTCCGGACAATGTTAGAGTTATAGATGAAAGGGAGCAGCTTGATGCCCCTAGTTATGAGGATTTAACATTTGTAGAAAAAACTCTTTCAAATGGCACTACTTTAAACTTGCTGGAAACAAGAAAAAGAAGACATATGACTAAGCCTTTTTCAGTAGCAGCAAGCATAAACAATTCTGCAACTTAATTTTAATGAATATAAGATCATTGCCGTCCAAACAGGATGATCTTTTACTCTTTTTGGATGACCGGCAATTTCCTAGTATAGTCGTTGTTGTTGAGCACTGGTTAAAATCAGATGAATTAATTTATATACAGAATTATCGGTTAGTTTCTAATTATTGTAGAGTTATACATTCGCATGGTGGTACATTGATATTAGTACTCAAGGTTTTTTTAAATAGGTATGAGTTTTTTAAAGTGAGTAAGTTTGATTCGTTGCTTGAGGAGAGAATTTGCAAATTTTCGATTGTGTACTGTGGGTGCCTTGGTTTGTATACTTTATGCTTCTACAGATCCACAGGTGCAAATGTAGCACGATTCCTTGAGAAAATTGAGAGCATACTATTGGAATTATCAACTAATGCCTCTATAGTTCTCACAGGAGACCTTAATATTAACTTTTTAAATGAAAACTGTCGTAGTGCTAGCTCTCTAAAACACATATTTCATTCATTCAATCTTAATATACACGTTGATTAGCCAACAAGAATTACATCGACAAGCTCAACAATGATTGATTATATTGCTTCCACTTTTCGATGTGATGATGAGTTTTCTTTGGGCTAGCTAGATCATGAAGCAATTTGCTTTATATTTTCATTTTACACGAAGACAGGAAAAAGTCCTGTTAAAATGGGCAGACTATTTGCAAAAAAAAATTTCAGAAAATTTGAATTATTGTGTGGTCAAACTGACTTTAATAGAGTTTTTTCTAGTGACGAGCCTTTGCAACATTTTCACTTGCTCTTAATCAGCAGATTTGATGCCTATTTTCCTAATGTCAAGATTAAGCTTAAGAAAACTAATCCTTGGTTTACCAAAGGTCTAAGGGTGTCTGCTGCTAAGGTGAGATCCTTGCAACATATCAAAAAAATTTTTGGTCATAATGAGTGCTTCTGTAACTATTTTAGAGATTACCTGAAGATTTATAGAAGTATTGTTAAGCTAGCAAAAAGAAACTTTTTTAATAATAGGATTGAACATTCATCTAATAAAAATAGGGAATCTTGGAGAATAGTCAGGAAGCTAACAGGTAAAAATTCCTCTCTTCTATTAGTTCGGAACTGAAAGCCGACGACTTAAACTCCTTTTACTGTAATATAGCTACTGATCTTCATAGTAAAATCAATTCTAGCAAAAATCCCAATGAGTTCCTAAACAGAATTTCTGTTTGCAACACGTTCTTCCTATCGCCTACAACAGTCTTGGAACTAAAAGATATCTTCAAAATGTTAAAAAATAAGAACTCTTCAGGATGGGACAAGATCTCACTTCGTGTCATTGGAGCACTTCCTGACTCTGTTTTGCAGAGCGTGGCTGAGACCATTAACAGTTCCTTTGCCTCCGGAAAATTTCCCAGATGTCTTAAAAAAGCTCTTATCATCCCTTTGTTTAAAAATGGCAATCATAAATACTCCCTCTAATTTTAGACCTATTGCCCTGCTACCAACATTATCAAAAATAATTGAGAAATTGGTGCAAGTGAGACTGGCTTCCTTTTTAGTCAGCCAGAACCTTCTAAGTTCATCACAGTTTGGCTTTCAAGCTAAATAAAGTACCAGTGATGCCATATTTTAGTTTCTTGAACATTTTTATATTCAATTAAATTAAGGTGAAAGGGCTGTGATCTTACAAAAGCATTTGACTGTGTGGATCACAGAGTGTTGCTGATGAAGCTGGAGAGGTATGGTGTCAGGGGAGTCGCCTTGGGGTGGTTTCGTTCATATTTATCCGACAGGAGTCAGGATGTAATCTTTAACAATAATAACTCATCTGAACAACCTATAACTGTTGGGGTTCCGCAGGAATCAATTTTGGGACTCCTTTTGTTTTTGATCTTTATTAATGACCCTTTACATCTTCCAATAAGAGGAAGATTCACGGCTTTTACAAATGATCAGACGGTATTATGGAGTAGCTCTGAGGTTGATGTGCTTGAAAGAATTATTCAAGAAGACATATTACTGATTAAAGAATGGTGCAATGCAAATAGGTTAGCTTTTAATATTTCACAAACGAATATTTTAAACTTTAAATGTCATATCAACAATATTCAGTCGGAAGACGAAAATATCGTATGCCTAGAAGTGAGCAAATTTATTGATCTGTCAATAGATGGACATCTAAAATTTGAAGAGCATGTCAAAAATGTGAACAAAAGTATTGCCTCTAGTCGTTACGCTTTGAGAGTCATTTCTGAAAATCTTGGATTTGTGTTAGCCAAAAATGTATACTATCCTCTGGTAGTCTCATCTCAGTTATGGAGTTTGCTTTTGGGGTTTTTGCAGTAATTATGTGTTTAACAGTGTTTTCATTTTACAAAAAAGAGCCCTTAGGAGTTTATGTAGGGTTAGAAGAAGGGTGTCTTGTAAACCTCTTTTTTGCATCACAAAATTTTGACTGTGTATTGTATTTTAATTTTAAAAAGTGTTTGTCTCGTTTTAAAAAAATATATATAATAGTGAATTGGATCGAGAAAGGCATTACAATACACTCGGATGCTTCAGTTACCCATTCCAAGCTTAAATTAAATCTTTTTTTTCTTTTTTATTTTCACCAGTATTAGAATCAATTTCACACATCCCAAGGACAGGTGGAACAGAGGAGGCTACATTTGATTGTTATATTTTAACAATTCGTTGCTCGAGTTTTACAATTCTGTCTATTATTTTCGAGTTATGGTTTTGAGCTAAAAGCTCCAGTTCACTGAGTCTCTTTACAATATTTCGAATATTGAACATATTCTCCCTAGAATCTGGACAAACAAATGGCATTGTTCTAGTAGCCATAACTATAACTCTTGGTTCAAAATTCGGTTGTATTTCTGGAATGGAAATGTCAGTTAAGTTAAAATCTGATATTCCCATTGCTCAAAGACCCTACAGGTTAGCTGAGTCAGAAAAGATCGTTTTGCGTAAAATCATCTATGACCTTATTCACGAGGAGACAATTAGGCCATCACAGTCGGCATATGCTAGTCCAGTTATGATGGTTAAGAAGAAGACAGGTGACCATAGGTTATGTGTCGATTATAGATTAATTAACAAACATACTGTTAAAGAAAATTCTGCTTTGCCAGTGATTGAAGATTTAATCGTTAGATTAGCAGGTCAAAAATATTTTTGACTATATAGCTTGAACTGTCCTACAGGGTACCATCAAATTAGACTTTCTGAAGAATCAATTCCTGTAACCGCTTTCGTAACTCCAGAAGTAAAATACGAATATTTAAAGGTCCCGTTTGGTCTAACTAATGCTCCGTATATTTTCCAGCTAGTCATGGATCAGGTTTGATAAAATTCTGTTGTACTTAGACGATATTCTGATTCCTTCCGTGAATATAGAGGAAGGATTCCAAACTCTTAAACGCGTGACTCTATTGCAAAGTCATGGAGTTAGTTTGAACCTAGAGAAGTGTAATTTTCTTTCCAAACAAATAGAATATCTGGGAGATATGGCTATCAGTAATTTTCCGTGTCCGAAAAGTATTCGTCAAATTCCACAATTTTTTGGGTTAGTTGGACACTTTCGAAAATTTGTGCCTTGTTTTGCATAAAAGTCTAAGCCTCCCACCATTTTGTTAAGAAAAGATCAACCGTGGGTCTGGACAGGGGAGCAGAAAAGCTTCTTTGAAAGTTTAAAGCAGCACACGATGTACACTTGTTTGGCAGTCTTAAGCCAATCAATCTGTATACTGACGCTAGTCGAGCTGGGATGCTTGTTCAATTAGAAGATGGAAAGATTATTGGCTGTTATAGTAGAATGACCTCTCCTACTAAGCAAAGATATCATTCCTTTGAACTGGAAACTCTCGCTATTGTTTGTTCAGTAAAAAGATTTAGACATTAGTTGATCGGATCTCACTTCAAAACATATACTGATTGTAGTGGTTCGAAGTGCTATAAAGAAAAAAATATTAATCGCCGCATAGGTAGGTGGATTTTGGACTTGCAATAGTATAACTTTGGTATTCGTATTAGTCATGTAGACGTTTTAAGCATTTTAGTATATAGAAAAACTGATTATGGAAGTCGAGTAGTTCTTCCAAAAGCTTGCAGATGACAAGTTTTGAGGTTCAATCATGATGATATAGGTCATTTTGCGTTTGACAAGACATTCGAGGGTATCTTTGCTAGTTTTTGGTTTCCAAAAATGCGCAAAATAATCAGCAAATATGTCAACCTTTGTATAAATTGCATGTTGCAGAAGATTCCTTCAGGAAAATTGTGGTGGGGAGGTTGTGGGTTTATTTGCTGATTATTTTTCGTCTGTGTATGCACATACTCCTTTGGCTATCCCAGATTATTACTCTAGTATCGGTGATTACTCTAATATCAGAGAAATGTCTCTTAGTCTCGAGACGGTATTTAATGGCATTCTGTCACTCAAGTCAAGATTAACCAGTGGTCCTGATGGAGTTCCGTCATTTCTCCTGAAGGCCTGTATTTTCTCACTTTATTCAGGTTTTAGTTCGTGATATGTGCTGGGTCTATATAAATAATGAAAACATAAGAACAGATGTGAAGTTTGAAATGTTTTATTCTTATAAAAAATTGTGCAGATCTGGCTTTTCCGGAGAGAAAATTTAAATGAAGTTTTAAAAAGTATGCGTGAGAGATTAAACTTTTATAGAGAATTGATTAGATGCCATAGTGATCCAGAGTTAACGCTTCTATGCAGAAATTATAAAAATTTCTATCGTAACGAGTTAAAAAAAGCCAAAAAACTGTTCAATGATAATTATATATAAAAAAACATAATTTCAATTCCAAAGCTGTATGGAATATTGTTTCCATATTTCAGTCTCATGAAAGATAATTCTACAGTGGACAGTGAGCTTACGCCAAATAAACTAAATTCTTTTTTTGTTAATATACCCCATGAACTAAAGAAAAGCATACCTATATCAAAAAAGACTTCTTTCGACTTTGCTAAGCAATTTTTGGGTTCATTTGGCAATAAACTGCGAGACATAAGTTTCGAGTTTACCTTAGTGTCACAAGTAGAGGTTAGGGATGTAATATAGAACCTCAAGAATAAGAACAGTAAAGACTACTATCACCTTAATACTAAAATAACCAAAAGTATAGTTAATGAAATTATAAGCCCATTGACTAAGTTAATAAACTACTGTATAAAGGAAAGACTATTTCCGAACATTCCTAAAATCAATAGAGCCATTCCTATACATAAAAAGAGACCAACTGATGTGTTGAATGAAGTTGTGAAAGTTATAAATGGCGGCTATAATGAAGGTGGGGCTCTTTTTTGCGACCTCACAAAGGCCTTCCCAAAGTTGCTAATAAATAAGCTGAAACTATACAATTTTAATCAAACCAGTATTGGATTGATATTTTCCTACTTGAGTAATAGAAAACAACTTGTTAATTTTAATGGCAGTCACTCCAAGATAATGAACACTCAATATGGTGTACCGCAAGGATTAGTACTCGGGCCGTTGCTCTTTTTGATCTACATTAATGATCTGGAGTGTTGCGATCCCTTTGCTGATCTGGTACTTTTTGCAGATGATACCACAGTGCTTAAAAAGTCAGGGTCTAAGGAACATATCATAACAGTCATGAGGTAGACTCAATCAAAAGTATCAACTCAGTCTGAATGAAACAAAGACGGAGTTAATGTATTTCTCAATGAGAGATTTGGATGGTCTGGAAATGTGCGAATGTGTTCGGTTTCTGGGAGTACATATTGATAGTAAGCTGACATGGAATACCCATATAGATAAACCGTGTGGAAAAATAGCTCCTAGTGTGTATGCTATACGGAGCTTGGTGGATGTTGTTTCAGAGAATGTTCTTTTGTTTGTTTATCCCGCATTCATTGCGTCAAGAATTTCTTATGCTATACTGGGGTGGGGTCATGCCACAAACTCTAAACGGTTATTTGGTTTGCAAAGAATAGCTGTGAGAGTATTAAAAAAATTTAATTACAGGGGTGACTGTAAGATTGCTTTCATGCAGTTAAAAGTTTTAAGTGTACCATGCGTATATATATTGCAATGCTTAGTATACATGAGAGAACATATCAATGAATATCGTACACATGAAATCATACATGACCATCGTACGAGAAATAGGGCACATTTACACATATTTTCATCGAATAAATAAGATAAAAGTGCGGGATTTCTTACTATGGTCCTAAACTATACAATGCTCTCCCGGCTGCCATCAAGGTGTTGCCTACCAAAACAATTTAAATTTGCAATGAAACGATATTTAATTGAAAACTGTTTCTATTCTTTGGAAGAATTTTACATTAACGATTTTACAGATTTTTCGTAATATTGTTTAATATTGATGGAAAAAAACTCATCATACTCTTAAATTTGCATATTTTATATAGTTCACACGGATGTTTATCACGAGGTAATTGTAGTTATTTGATATTTCTTGACCTATTACTGTAGACTGGTATATTTAGTGGATTTTATAGATAATTTGCTATTTCTATTACCTCAAATTGTATTATATAATACTGTTGAGATGTACGTAAGTAAGCAAGGAGCCCAATTGTGTTATGCTATGTTAAGATAATAATACCTACATATGTATTGTTTGTCATTACTAACTTGTTTTTTTGGATTCTTTACACTGCAACTTTACTATAATACATAAATTCTCGATAGTTTTTATCGGTAGGCACTATCCTTGTCAGTGTTTCGCTGGCTACATTATTGTGAGAAATGTGACGAATTGTCCAGGTGAAATATATCATCACTCTCACATGTAGCTACTTACAACTTTCTACGATATATTACCAACATTTATGGAGTTCATTGTTGTTGTCATTTGTATATAGCTTTTTTTTGCATTGTTAATATCTTGCCAGTATGCCCTCTGTAATCTGTAAACTTTAACAGTTCATTTGGATTTATTGATGGGCTGGTTTTAGACCTGTCTATCAAGAATTTTGGTGTTTCACACTTATGTTAATTTTATGCTTTAATTTATTGAAATATTTCACATGATGTTATTCGGATTGTATTACTTAATGTAAAAAAATCGTAATCATTGGAGATTTTAGAATCTGTTACTGTAGAGTATAATACATTTAAATAGGTACTGCTACACTTGTTATTCTACTGCTCCAAATTTTATTTTCATTTTGTACCTACTTTTGTTTGACGTGTGTAAGCACCCTGTGTATTTGGCATGAAATAAATTGATGTTTTGATGTTTTTATAATTTCTGTTGACTAGTTCTCATATAATATCAATAAGTAATAAGCTGTTATTGATAAAACCAGTGTATTTGAATCCTCCTATATATGCATAAAAGAAAGGGATAGATACATATAATCACTGAGCAATAATTTTATCAACGAATCGTTAAAAAACGTGGCGATTCGTCATCCCGTAACTGGAACACTTCTTCGAATATTATACCGAAAGAAATATAATATAAATACAAAAAATAGTTATTATTTGTATACTGATCCTAATAATTATCATAATAATTGTTTGGTGTTAGGTTTGTGCGTTTCCTAACTGTCTAGCATTTATTCAGAAGCCATAATTGGCATGCATAAGATTTTTAAATTTGTACCAGGGCATGGCTAAATGTGAAAGGAAAGCCTGTAATTGTTCATCAATTTACAGACAATTGCTTGCATTTTCAATAAAAGCTTTTGAGTTATATCATAGTTGTTCTAAACCTGACTACCACTATAGAAAGTTTAAATGTAAAATATCATATTTCAAACCATCTTGCTTATAAAACCAAGCATATTAATTTACACCCAGACAACATAAAATTACAAATTCAAGGAATTGCCCATTGCTGAAAATTCGGAAAAATTACACTTACCTTTTTGTACCATCATACTCGCATCTTTCGATCTTATCAAGTCTAGCATCACCCCAATACATTTTTTGGGCCTTGTGATCTAATGTTATACCGTTTGGCATACGGATGTCTGTGGTTATTATAGCTTCTCTATCAAACCTACGATTACAAGAAAGTATTTGGAGTAAAGCAGATCATAAGGGCAGGTACTTCTAAACAATAATTACGTAAAAACCATACGATACAGATGAGTTAAATAAGAAACGTTAAATCAATATGTCTTATCTGAAAAATGTTCCTTTAGTTTTATTTACTCCTCGATTTTCCCGCAACGCTAAGGACAATCGGCTAACAACAAAACATTATTAGATCTCTTGAAACCCTAATAACTTTGGAAATTCAACTCAACTAAGTCAGAAAGATTATAAATATGAATGTTAAAAAAATCATTCTGAGGAATTTCATGTGAGGTATCAAGAGTGTCTCCAGATTTGCTATATGTTTCAATATAATGTTCTTCATAGAGAATGGTATTACTCCTGGTTTAAGGTTCTACATGTCTCTGATAATATTTCCATCTAAAAATAATTGAGGTTCAAGAGGTTCTGCGCGACCACTTTGTATACGATTATATAAAAGATCATTCGAGAGATCACTCTCTTCCGTCCATTGCCTCGAGAACCACCGAAATAGGAAATTAAGACCTTATTTCAAAAATTACTTGAATAGCTCTTAAGGAAATGATATATAAATCTTTACATGTTAAAATTGGTGAAATTTAGCTTAGTAATAATATCAAATGTACATTTCTTACCCAGTGAAGTAAACCCTTTCAATACTAGGTTGATGGGTATTCCAGTTGGTCCAGTACACCCTCTCGCCACAGGAATCCACTGCGATGCCTCTTGGCTTGTCTTGCATTCGCAACCTGAATTAAAAGATTGATTTTCGGAAAAACTGGATTTAGTTAAAAATCATTGCTCAATTTTTAAGATGAAACAATTGACTCTTTCTTGCGGTAGACACTAAACTTTTCAAATTCAATATCTGTAAAATGTTGTGACTATTAAGGCGCATTAACTAGTACCATTGTTTAAAAAACAATGCTAGTACTAATGGTTTCAAATCTATCATCATGTCAAACAAAACTGGTTTTAACATTACCAATTCAACACAGTATATCACAAATGAAACGTAGTGCCGACATATTATTTTAGCACGTTGACTGTCCCCATAAGAAGTTTTTTCGGGCCCTAGACGTCCGAGTGTTTCTTTAATTTAATGATTATTTTGCATAGTAAATACTACTCATGGACCCGACAAAATATTTTTTATTGAGCCACACACCTATGAATTACATATGATCACAAATTAGGTATTTTTGCGAACGTGTGTGAATTTTTGGTGTTTTTATTTGGTTCCGGCCGACAATTTAGTGTAGTTATGAATTTCTTTATGATAAAACTTATCAAACATCAGTTTTAATACTTTATTTATTAATTGAATGTTAATGAAGGCAGTTCACGCTTTAAAAATGATCGAAAACTGGTGTCATTTTTCAGAAAAAAAAAACTTTTTTTACAGAATGTTTGCCAGCAAAGTTGAGCGGTTAGTCAATATGACCAAAATTCAGGTAAACCAGGAATAGAGTAACCCCTTAGAAGACTAACTAAATAAAAACAGTAACAACAACATCAGCTGTATTCGAAACAACTTCAACTGCTTATTTTCTGAGTTAGAATTAAGCGATGGTCAATTATTACCCTTAGATGTTAATGTAAGCGAATTAGATATATCACTATTGTAGAACAGTGCCATTTTGGACGAATTAGATCAGTTAGAGAAGAATGATAAAAAAACAGCAGATGACGAACCGTTTCAAACACTTGAATGTTATTAATGATAATAATAATAATGAAGAAAATGTGGTTCTCAAGCCACTGGAAAACAATAATTTAAAGGCCTGTAAACCGAATAACAATGAAATAATTAACCACAGTTTCTCTGAGAGTTCGAGTAGTAGATTATTTTGCCATTGAAATAAATACAACTAAATAAGAAACTACAAGAAAACGCAAGAAGTTTCGAGACCTGAAAAATTAAAGAAATAATATAAGAAAAACACAGAAAATTTTAAATACATATTTAGTTTTGTAAAAGAAGATACATCGAAAATATCCCAGCAGAAAAAAAGACAAAACTTAAATTGTTTATATTATAGAATTCCATAAAGTTGGAGTGTCGGATCACCTGTTGTTCCTCCGTGAAATTTGTGAATTTTGAAGGACAAAGTAAAAGTTTTAATTCGTTTTGTTGTCTAATAAACGTGCTTGGTGCTTTAAGATAAAGTTTGAATGTCAAAGAACAGTGAAAAACAACGTCGAATTGTGGATATTTGTCCGAAAATGTTTTGAAACTGCACCGGAATATGTTTTCGCCACGTCAGTTATTGTGAAAGCCGTAGCTGGTAGTTGCGGTGTTGTCACATTGGGGATGATGTCGCAGACGTAAAATTCGTGTTGTTCTGTTTGCTCAGACAATTTTGTTATCAATAGCAGGTCAAACGAATAAAAGACCCGGTTTCTAAATCAATTTGTGATATTCCAAATTTATTGTGATTCTGTGAGGATTGTTGTTGATGTAGTCAAACAGAATCTGAAGATGATGTCGGATGTAGAGAGTATCAAAAAGAGTGCTAAAGCTGCTGAAGAAAAATCAGAAAGTTGTTTGAAAGCAATAGAAGAAATAAAGTTGAAAATAAATCAGGCTGTACTTGGTAAAAGTAAAAATGGAGATAACGGAGCCAGAAAAAGATATGCAGCCACAGTGAGGGCATAGTGGTGGTGGTGAAACCATCAAGTGTTTGTGATAATAAGCTTACAAAGGAGAAAATCGATCAGCATATGGAGCCAGTACGTTTGGGAATAGATATAAGAGGGATCATAGACGCCAAAGATGGGGCAGTAGTGATAAAACGTCGCGATGACAGGGACGCAGATAAATTAAAAAGAAATCTTGAACTGAAAATGGGAAAGGATTACTCTGCATCGTTTCCGGCAAAAAAGAATCCATGCATTAAAATTGTTGATATGGAGACACAATACGCAGCGGAGGTGCTCATAGCAGGCTGAAACAACAAAATAGCCATATATTTGGTGACAGTCAACTGAAAGTAGTAGTAATAAAGAAGATGGTCAAGTTCTATATGGTCATTGTAGAGTGTGATGCACAGACATTTGGGAGGTATGAAAGTGCTGGAGATGGAAGGCTGTACGTAGATTCGAGAGCATGTCGGTATGTTGGAGTGATGAGATGTTTCAAATGTCATGGTTACAGACATATAGCAAATAACTGTACAAAAGAAAAAGCAAAGAACATGAAACAAATGAATGTGAGAGTATTTTGAAGAAATGTATTAATTGCAAATTAACAAATGACAGATATAAAATGAAGTTAGATCTTGGGCACTCTGTTTTTGACACAAAATGTCCAACATATACTCATCTATTGAATAATGAAAAAACAGCTATATTCAGTCGGACCAATAGCAATCATCAACTTCAAAACTGTTAAAGGGGAGTTACAGGGAGAATATAAATAATAAAGAAATAATGGTTTTACATCAAAATATCCAATGTCTGAAAAATAAAACACTTGAGCTTGAGGTTATTCTGGATGGAATGGAGACGAAACCTGATTTGCTGTGCTTCTCTGAGCATTGGATGGCACCTGGCGAGGATGGCTGTGTAAAAATAAATGAATACAAACTAATATCCTCATACTCCAGAAGAGATATGCAGCATGGAGGGGTGTGTATTTTTGGAAGAAAGGAACTGCAACTGCAATTGGAAAGTGATGATTGGCTCATTCAAAGAAGTGATGAAGGAAACATTGAGTTTGCTGGGGTATCATTCTCGAGTGGTGTGTTGACTGTGTGTATATATAGGAGAGGGCTGGGATTCTTTGAAGTGTTTATGGAAAAAATGGAAGATATTTTACAGCATATTAGAAATAAGTATAGATAGCATAAGGTAAAAATTATTACAGGGGATTTTAACTTAAATTTACTGGCAAAGAATGCACAAAATAAAGCATTTCTTGATTTACTACTAGCTTATAATTGTACAGGGTTATCCAACGAGGACTAGACAAGGCGATTTTTTGACTTTCCCTGTACTTTTATAAAAAAAATAAACTGAAATAGCCATCTAATGTAATTTTCTCCCGCGAATTCGGATATGTTCAGCAAAAAAACAATTGAACATCAAATAAAAGTGCTAGAGGTCACTTTGAAATATTTTTAACTGGAGCACCCTGTATATTACTACATTTTTGGGCTCTCTAGAAAAATCTAAACACATTTTGTGTATAATATCCTATACCTATCTTTAGCTGTTTACCAAATATTCACAGTTGAAAGTCGGGTATTTTGAGAGGCTCTAAAATCTAAACCGCACAAGATCAAAGAAAACGGTTTGCACATTCCTATCTTAAGTTTTCATAAACTATCGAATGACAGTATC
>MU182407.1:11471-68778 GCA_016904865.1 Pissodes strobi | reverse complement strand
TCCTGTATATTACTACATTTTTGGGCTCTCTAGAAAAATCTAAACACATTTTGTGTATAATATCCTATACCTATCTTTAGCTGTTTACCAAATATTCACAGTTGAAAGTCGGGTATTTTGAGAGGCTCTAAAATCTAAACCGCACAAGATCAAAGAAAACGGTTTGCACATTCCTATCTTAAGTTTTCATAAACTATAGCTAGTATTATTATTATTATTATATATATATATATATATATATACATGTCCCATAACTTATCCGCCATAGAGTAACAGGTGATACTACAGATCAAAAAAGGAGATTTGTTCAATAAATGTGGTGGCAAAGATTAGCCGTTGGAAAGATACAGGGTGTTGAAAGTGAAACTTACTTTTCGAAAAATTGCAATAATTTTAAAACGGATAAAGATATCAAATTCAAAATTGGTGAACTGGCGTTTTCGAAGGTGAGAAATCCGAATTCGGTATTAGTTTGAACTTAGGCCCTAGAGGGCGCTTGCTACATACTTAATGATGAATTAAATTTTGTATATTTTTTTACCCTGTAAAGCTAAGACTGTTTTGACTCCACACTAAAAAAGATTAATAATTTTTGCGTAAAAAATGTACTCTTGATCAAAATCGATTTCTCAAGCCGTTTGCGAGAAATTCGTCTTTGAGTATTCCATTGCACATCTTAATAATGGCTGAAAAACGTCCATTTCACAAAGTGTGCCATGGTTGACAACACAATACGTGGCGATGACAATTGTTATTGTTATTAATCTCTTCTGTCAATATATTGAGTTGATATTGAAGTTGGTATCAATAATTATTAAAAATGCCTAGGCTTAATCAGTTTTCTAGCCGTGATTTAAGAGATATGCTCTGCGTTTATGCGCAAGAAAATTGTAATAGTCGCGCTGTAGTTAGGAGGTACGTAGAGCTCTACCCAACCAGGAACATTCCAGATCGACAAAAATTCCCTACCATTTTACCCCTGTACAAAATTTATTGCCAGAAGATTTGCCAGCTAGATTAGAATTTTGCCAAAATGTACAAAATAAAAGAAACGAAGACCCTATGTCCTGAAAAAGATATTGTTTACCGACGAAGCAACGTTTACCAGACGCGGAGTTTTTAACTGGAGAAATAATCACTATTATTACGGCCTGGAGAATCTATATCTACCAAGAGAAAGACACTTCCAACATGAATTTTCCATCAATATTTGGTGCGGCATTATTGATAATTTTTTAATCGGACCATTTGAGCTCTCGCAAATACTTAATGGAGATCAATATTTGCAGTTTTTAGAAAATGATTTAATAGACCTTTTGGATGGTATACCTTTAAGCACAAGATCAGGCATGTGGTTTATGCAAGATGGGGCGCCCCCGCATTTTCTAGCTACAGTGCGAAATTACTTAAATCAACGTTTCCCACATCAATGGATTTTTTTTTTTTTTTATGGCAGTGGCACACACACTAAAGGTAGATCCTATGGCGCTCGACGAGCGGTGTGTGTGCGAAGATGTTGATTGACACGGTTCTTGAATATTTGTAGGTTGTAATTAGTGGGAATCAGATGTCCTGGAAGTGAGTTCCACAGTGATGCAGTGCGCCAGACAAAGGAGTTCTGGTAAAGCGATGTTCTAGGTGTTTCTAGTTGTACGACGAACTGGTGCGCTCCTGCCGTCTGTCGGGACTGCCTGACAGGAGTTGCCAGGGGCGGGATTATGCGGGCCAAATCCTGGGAACATCTGCCATGAAAGTATCTGTAAAACAGAGACATCTCGGCCACATGTCTGCGATGTTCCAGACTATCCAGATTCCGGGTCAACTCCGGATCGCCGACGAGACGCACAGCCCTCTTCTGAATGGAATCCAGCAGCTTTAGGGTATGCTTTGGTGCGGCACCCCAGATATGTGAGCAATATTCTAAGCACGGTCTTATTTGCGCTTTGTACAGCAAGAGCAACTGCTGCGGTGTATAGAGTTTTCTGTTGCGAAATAGCGCACCAAGCTTCTGGGAGGCTGATTTTGCGATGTTAGCAACATGGTCATGCCATGACATATTGCTGTTGACCGAGACACCCAGCAGCCCGATTGACGAGGATGAAGGAATGGTCGATCCTGCCATAATGATATCAGGGCCCGCTGTATTGGCCCTCTTAGTAAACGTTGCTGCTTGGGTCTTTGCTGAATTGAACTGGACCAAATTTCGGTCGCCCCAAGTTTGAACTTTCTCCAGGTCTTGATTAATTGCTGTAATCTGCTCCTGTCTGCGGTGATGAGTCTCAGTCGCTGGTAAGGGTTTTTCTGATCTAAAGTGGGAGACAAGGGTACTGTCATCTGCAAAACTGTAAACAGGATTATTCGTTTCGATCAGCAGGTCATTAATATAGATGAGGAACAGAGTTGGTGAAAGTATTGCGCCCTGAGGCACGCCCGCGTTGATGGTGAATGTGTCCGAGATGTGTCCATCGACTGCAACGTGTAGGGATCGGTTCTTAAGGAAACTGGCCAGCCAGCTGCAGAGAGAGGCGGGCAGTCCCAAGGACGGCAGTTTGTTGAGCAGTCCGTCATGCCAAACTCTGTCGAATGCCTTTGAAATATCCAACGCAATCGCTCGAGACTCTCCGTAGTTTTCAATTGCCCTACTCCATATATGAGTGACATAGGCCAATATATCTCCTGTCGATCTCTCTTTGCGAAAGCCGTATTGATTATCGCTGATTATTCTGTTGCTCTCGAGGTACTTGAGTAGTTGCTGGTTGACTACACGTTCCATGACTTTGGAGATTATTGGAAGCAAGGCAATCGGGCGATAGTTTGAGGGCGTGGTTTTCTTGCCTTTTTTTGGAACAGGTTGCACTCGAGCGACTTTCCAAGAGGATGGGTAAATCCCTTTTCTGTAAGAAAGAGAAAAAAGCCTGGAAAAAACAGGTGTTAGTTCGTTGGCGCAGTTCTTTAGCACGATGGCAGGTATTCCGTCCGGTCCTGATGCCTTTTGCGTATCTAGTTCTTTAAGGATTTTGCGAATATCACGATGAGAAAACTTGACTTCTGCCATGGTGGTGTTGGTGTTCGGTATAGTGGGGAGAGTCTTGCTTTGGGGCACGTCTAAAGTAGAGTGCGATGAAAACATTTTGGCAAGCATGTTTGCTTTTTCCTTGGCTGTAGTCGCCGTGATGCCACGTTCGTCCGTCAAAGGTGGGAGAGACGTTTTTGTAAAGTTGTTACTTACTGCCTTTGCTACCGACCAGAAATTCCTGGAGCCACTGGGGCATTGCAAAAGTTTATTCCTGATCCTTTGATTGTGTTTGTCCTTAGTTTCGTCGATCACACGCTTGCACTCGTTTCTCGCTTCGATAAAATAATTGCGATTTTCAGCGGTCTGATTTTGCTGCCAGTACTTATAGGCTTGCTGTTTCCTTCCTACAGCTCTTTCGCATCTTTTGTCGAACCAGGGCTTTCCTTTTGATGGTATCTTGATGGAATTTGGGATGTATGCTTCCATTCCTGAGGAGATTACTTGCATGATCTCTTCGCAGCAGTCTGACGGGTCGTCAGTGGCAAAGCAGACGTCGAGCCAAGGAAAATCTAGGTAAAACTGCCTCAGATCGTCCCAGTTTGCAGAATTGTAATGCCAGATTTTGCGAGGCAATGGTGGATCCTTCTCTATGAGTGGCAATTCACAAACCGTTGTAATAAGTTTGTGGTCGGAGGTACCTAATGGCGGACCAACTGTAACCTTGTACTGGTCAGGATTGGTGGTCAGAAAAAGATCCAGGAGGGCGGCGAATTCGCCCCTCTCTGAGATTGGACGGATTGGACGCGACAGTGAATTTCCTTGGTCACCCCGCAGCCCCGATCTTAATCCGTTGGATTTTTATCTGTGGGGCCACATGAAGGCTTTAGTATACAATGATGAAATTAATACACGAGAAGATCTTTTTCAAAAAATTCAAGAAGCTGCCAATATTATTAAAAATTCAGCAAATACCCTCTTGAATGTCAGGCGACACTTAATAAAGAGCCTAAGAAAGTGTACTGAGGTAAACGGCGGGCATTTTCAACATCTGGTCAAGTAAGTTTAAAATTGCTTTTATGTACATATTTCAAATAAATTCAGTTCTACATAGTCGCGGAAAGTAGACGTTTCCCTAGGACGTACGGCCGTTCGAAATTAACGATTTTCAGGTAATAGTCAGGATCACAGTCAACGTGTTAAAATATGATCTAAAAGAGACGGTTACACAAATAAAAATAGATAAGATATATTACCTGACTATGCTTTCTACCTCAGATGAATTCGTTAACTGGTTCGTCAAGTTTACTCTGTTAATTGTGACATCGTTATTGCAAGTCCAATACAAGGCATTTCCTATCTGTTCATATGCCAACCCTTCTACCGACCCCTGCTTATCTACGATGATTCTATGATCGCTTCCGTTGAAAAATACCGCATTTATCGATCCTCTCTGTATGTCGGAATAAAAAAGCCTTTGATGTTTGTAACTGAAACTCAAACCTAAAAACACATACAACATATTTGTTTTAAAGTTGCAAAGGTTTAAGGGACTTGTTTTATATATTCTATGTATATTGATATACCTAAATTAATCAATTTATGTATTAATAATAGTATCAGCATCAGCTAATATTTCTCAAACAATTTGACTTAAACGTGGACAAATTATGTAGTAGATGAAAATTTTACAGACATGGATTCATCAGCCTATAAGTAAAATTGCTTACCATAAATACAGCTTACGTAACAATGTAACATTACTTACCAATAGCATTCTTCAAGTAAGAAGAATTCTTAATGCTCGGGTAAGGTGAATTCATGAGATTCTTGTCTCCTATCATGTGTATGGAATCGATACTGACCACTTTTGAGAACATCACAAAAGTGTCGAAGGGTTTGCAGGTTTTGCCGTCTGAAGAGAGCATCCCATGCGCGCAGACGCATACCGCATGCGTGCCGTTGAAAAGACAAAGCTGTTCGCAACCTCCATTGTTATTCGCGCAAGCATTGGTCCCACCTAGTGTTATTTTATAAAGTTACTAAAATGGTTCGTAAATCTTCCTATAATTTTAATTATAACATCGACAAAGTTCACAAGACTTCAACACGGTTTGAAAAATGTGATACCTTTGTGCAATTCATCAAAAATAACACTACTTATGAAAGTAAATATCGGATGGTTTGGTAATAACAGCAAAATGAATATTTTCATTTAACGTAGGGCTTAAAATGATAGTTCGCAAAGCAACATTTATTAAATGAGAAACTGCATATTGTCAAGCAAATTTCTTACCTTGTTTTCGCTTTGAATAAATCTGAATGTCCGTAAGGGTTTTCCCTAAATCCTCCTCTAAAATACTGATGTCAGAAAAGTTGGTTATTGAAGCTTTCCTTACACTTCCTCCGCCTTTAGACGCATCAAGCCAGTACAAAGCGTCTTCGAAAAACGAGAGGCTAACAGGCTTTTCCAACGTACCGTTGTTTAGTAGGATCTAGAATTCAAATTAATGTTATGTTTATTTAATAAGCAAATTTTTTTGTAATATGTTATAAATGAATAGCAGGTCATAAAAGTTAAGTGTTTAAAACTATAAAGCCAATATAACATTTCTACTATTATCAGTGGATATTAACATCTTTTATGTATTTACTTTAAAAACTATTTGATCTTATTCGTATGCCAAATTTATTACACAGCTTTATCAACATGTAGCCTAGGATCTTTTTAACAAATTAGAGCCGATGTGTGGGTTGACATATATGATCTGTTCTGCTATTATTAAGAAAGTGCTACTACTTTTCGTACCTCTAAAAATAGTTTGGCAGGATTGCATTATTTATTATCAAAAAACGCTCTATTGCAAAACAAACACACTTAATATTTCAGAACTGAAGTAAAATGAGTTAAAATACGATATTTTCAATGTTTGCTCGTTCATATATTTGCCAACAACCCGCCCTTCATAACACAAAGAATTAGGCTTTTATGAAACATACCAATCTAAAATTGTATCAATATATAATCCTGAAAACATTGGTTTTTTTTTTTCAAATTTTAACAACTTATTTTTGTGATATTTCTATATTGGACAGCGACAATTTTCTAATTTCAGTTCGTAACATTAATAAGATGCTTAGATTCTGCTAAGAACAGATACATACATTTATTCTCCGCGAGTAAACATGTTACATCTGCATAATGAATTATAGACAAACACTAAGCTAAATTGCAGAAAATGATTGAGAACATCTTCAAAAGACTGATTCAACCGTTATGAAAAATTTTATATTTATTATAAAAAAAACTTTTACTTACGGAATGATTCCCTCCGTCGTATTTAATCCTCTCAATCGTGGCGGAAGCAACGTCACAAAAATAAATTTGCTCGCTTTTGGAATCCAAAGCAATATCAGAAATTTTTTTTGGTTTGTTAAGCAAAATCCTTCGATTCTGACCATCCAGCGTAGTTATTTCAAGCCTACAAAAATGATATACATATATGATACATGTATAATGAAATTGCATTTACCAACTACTGCCATCAGTAGAGTGAAGAAATTACATTTGTCTATATGTAACCCCTCTCTAGGGGGACATTCACCTTGTCGTGTGAGGGCTCAGTAACCTTGACATCCAGGGAGCGATGCCGGCGGTAGCGTAGCTACTGGTAGGGCCACCCATGCCGGTAAGGTCTCAAAGAGATGAAGGTGAAGCTAACAAGGTCCCCTTCAGCGTTTGACCCAGAATGGGCGGCTGCAAACAGCGTCTACCTCCATGATAGGAGTGGCTGAAAAATTTAACTCGCCAACCCGCAGGGCATCAAGCGCGGCGTTTTAATGCCATTTTCTCCCCAAACATGGAATTGTCAAATTTCAAAACGACACTACCCCAGGTGAGTAGACCGCAAAGGTCAGAATCTCACGCTGCACTGCCAGCCTGTCCCAGGCTGGGGGGGACAAAAATTTGAAAAATTTGACCAAATGGACAAAAGAGCGCACAAACAAAACTAAGACTATACACCTGAAAATCGCAACATATAATATTAGAACACTATCCTCGGAATACAAACAACTCGAATTGGAAGAAGAACTGCAAAACGTCAATTGGGACATACTGGACCTCTGCGAAGTAAGACAGAAAGGCGAGGGCTGGAAAACACTTAAGTCTGGCCATGCGCTTTACTATGTGGGTGAACAAGACAAGGCGGTCGGTGGCGTTGGATTCCTAATAAACAAGAAGCACACAGATAACATCGTCAACCTCAAAGGCATATCAACACGAGTTGCCTACCTAGTGCTAAGATTGAACTCTAAATACAGCGTCAAGATCATTCAAGCATGCGCCCCTACATTGGCGTGCTCTGACGAGGAAGCTGATTTGTTCTATAGCGACCTTGAAATTGCTTTGGATGAAAAAAGAACCCATTTCACCATTATGTGTGGAGACTTCAACGCCAAAATGGGTCTTAGAAACCATCGAGGAGAGACACCTCTAAATTTTTTGCTGGAGAATGCATTTTTAATGAACAGCTTTTACCATAAAAAGCCCAACAGAAGGTGGAATGGCATAGCCCGGACGGAAACGCTAAGAATAAGATCGATTTCATCATCACCGACAAAAAAAAATCAATAATACACGATGTGACAGTATTAAACCGTGTATCGGTTGGAAGTGATCACCGAATGGTTAGAGCTAGTGTAAAGATTAACTTAGGAAAATAAAGATATGAAATGACTAAGACTAAAGCAACAACCAAGTGGCAAAGCCCTACAAACCTGGAAGAATTTCAAAATACAATAACAAACATTCTTGCGGAAACATCCGAAAACACAAATATTGAAGAATTAAATCAACAAATCACAAACTCTATACTTGAAGCCACAAAAAGATGCTGTCCAAAACAGAAGAAAGATAATAAACTCTCCGAACATACAAGATCATTAATGAACAACAGAAGAAATTTACAAGAAGAAAATGTCACCACAACGGAACTGCGTCAATTGAACAAGGTCATATCAAAAAGAATCAGACAAGACATATGAAAATATAATACTGACCAAATCAAGAACACCATAGAGGAGAACAAAAGTTTGAAAGTCCTAAAAAGAAAGCTGAATACCAGTAAAAATTAAATTTTACAACTAAAAGACCAAAATGGAGAGATAACAACCAACAGAGAAGAACTGCTTCGGATCGTTACGGAGTTTTATACCAGACTATATCAGAGCAGCCAAGAATTGGAAGAAGAACCCAAGGAAATAAAGAAAAGCACTGGAGTCATGAATCAAGGATCGGAGGAATTACCTGAGATCACTGTGGAAGAAATAGAAATATCCCTTAGGAGTATGAAAAATAACAAAGCGCCGGGAGAAGACCAGATAATGATCGAAGCAGTCAAATTTGGAGGGAGAGCTCTATTGAATAAAATTATGGAACTTTTCAATCTCTGCCATTTTAATAGTTCTGTACCAACGAACTCGAATGATATATTAATGATATTACTATTCAAAAAGGGGGATTCAGTAAATGTAGAAAATTACAGACCCATAAGCTTGCTTTCCCACTTGTAAAAGCTATTTACTAAAATAATAAACAAACGATTGGAAAACAAACTAGACTTCTATCAACCTGTAGAGCAAGCGGGGTTTAGATCAGGCTACGGAACGAACGATCACTTACTTGCGCTGAAAGTACTAATAGAAAAAACGATATAATATAATAGACCCCTAGTGCTTGTTTTTGTGGATTTCCAAAAAACATTCGATATGATTGGAATGAATGCAATAATGGCAGCCCTTAGTCAATGCCGTATTGACTATAGATATACTCGTTTGGTCCACAGTATTTACAGGGATTCGCAGGCTAGTATTAGACTCCATAAAAACAGCGACAAATTTCCCATCACTAAAATCGATGAGAAAAGGCTGAATAACCTGCGATTTGCCGACGATATTGTGTTAGTCACAGACAATTTTAGGGAAGCTGCATTAATGATTGAACAACTAAAACAGGCCACGGAGAAGGTTGGACTAAATATAAACCAACAAAAAACGAACTTTATGACGAACCTGGTGCTTGGAGGCTCTATCACACTGGATAACTATGTTGTAGAGGAAGTTAGCTAGTATAAATATTTAGCCCACGAAATAAAAATTAGTAGAGATAACCAGACGCATAAACTTGCTACAAGAATAGGATTGGGCTGGGCAGCGTATGGTAGGTTGAAGGATGTTTTTAATAGCGGCCTACCAATAAGCCTAAAAAGCAAGGTCTACAATCAGTGTGTATTACCGGTCATCACATATGAAGCAGAAACACTTACCCTAACTAAAAATATCGTATCCAAACTCAGAGTCGCCCAAAGAAGTGAACTCAGCAGGCTGGATGATGATGATGATATATAACTATGAAAGTAGCAGGGATGCACTTACTTTGTTAAAACTTGATGACCGATATTAAGAATGATGAAAAGAACACAAAAAGCGGGTGTGCTTTACCACACGACAGAAGTGAAAACTCCAAAGAGCATCAAAAACTATATAAGAAATACCGTTAATCAGATCAGATATCTACATCATTTGTGTATAATAGTACAAAAATTGGGGAAATGATCCGAATAATTGCAATATGAACAAATATTTTGAATGTACTGACCATAAGCATTGAAAGCTCTAATATTTTGAGCTAGTTGCCATTACTAGTTAATAAAGCGTTCATACAAAAAGAACTATTTTCCCCATAAACAAAATTATACAAGAGCTCACCAATTTATTGTTGTTTATTGCTTAATATAATAATATATGCTTCTGACATTGAGATAGACGTAATTAATATTAGGCAATTCAAATAATTGATCGATATGACGATATATTCTCGATAATTAAATAATATTTAAGTACTATTGGCACCGAACATAATATGTTCGATGCTCTTAGTTCTTACTGAAATAGATACAAAGGTGCGTATAAATATGACGAGCCTAGTTCGTCATATTTATACGCGACTCGCGAGTCTACTACGAGCCGCTCAACGGAGGCTTGCAGCGCTCCATTTTCTGTCGGTTTTTGGGGTGAAGGGATTTTGCGCGTCTAGTGGGACAGGTTCGTGGCAGGCTCCTTCAAAATTTGCAACAAAACTGACAACGCGATAGTTGTTATTGGTGAATATGGAGTGGTCCGAAGAAACCATGTTACATTTAGTATAATTTATTCAAAAATATATGTATTATCTGCCAATATGCTGGAACTTTAAATCTGCTAGAAGATCCGATCCTGACCGTTTTTTATACAACGCAGTGCGCCACGAACGCCGCCGCGGTTTTCGCTTTTAATTTAATAAACTTGACTGCCATAACTAATAAAGCTGCCGTTTGCTCTTCGTCGTCAGACATGGCAGGTTTATTCTTTCTATGCTCTTTTCTTCTCATTACGCAACCACAATTATACTCGCACGGCTTCACGCAACCACGATAATTCTGAACTGAGCCGAAAATCAAATCCAAAATTATTCGTCGATGTCTCGTGGCAACCACTATCTCTTGATGGATCCAGGATTCTCGCGGTAGGCTCGCGTCAAGCTCGCTGCTCCAAAAAAGTTGCCGCGAGCCCCGAATTTCCATAAAATATATTTATACGCACCTTAAGTATCTGTAATTGGCGCAAGCTGTCGATACCGTAATAAGCAAATAAATACATATGCTGTAGACTTCAATATTCCAAGGAAAAATTTTACCTCGAAATCTTCCCTGAAATCGCCAGAAACCGGTGCTTTTCGCTCGAAAAAATGTTAAAATCCTGGCCTATTTTCCCAGCCTCACACCGTTTTAAATGAGATTTCAGGGAAATAAGTTTACTTACTTAACTAAGACTCAGCAGGAGCCTTTTTGGGACCGATCAAATCGGCCAAAAACGAGTGACTGGATTGTCCCCAAGAACATCGTTAATGCATCAATAATTAAAAGTGCTATTCTATCGTTTCAGCCTTTTAAATCACCTGGTGAGGACGGAATATTTCCAGTACTGCTGCAGAACGGTCTGGAGGTATTAACACCGTTCTTAATTAAACTTTTTAGAACTAGACTAGCGAGTAATTATATATTTAGCAGCTGGACTAAAATGAGAGTGGTGTACAGGGTGTTCCAACGAGGACTGAACAGGGGCTTAATTTTGACTTTCCTCGTATTTTTTAATAAATTCAAAATAGCCAATCTATGTATTTTAATCTGTAGAATTTGAAAACGGAACCAAAAAAACAATTGAATTATAAACAAAAGACTTACGGCAGGGATAAAGTGTTTTTTTACAACATTTAATATTGCGATTACTGTCTTTATTGTATTTTAATATTTTAGCCATTATAATTATTTTAGTTTTACCTGTTTGAAATATGAGGTAGATTAGTGCAGGTGAAAAAGGTGTAATTACCTTCAAGTTCCGTCAGTCAATAAAAAAAATATGACTGAAATTAATACTCCTTAAAAAAGGCTTAAAATGCAATACAAGCAAGAAGAAAATTTATTGATGATTTTCATAGAAATATATCAGTGAATACAATATTAAGGATAAAAAACCTATTTGAAGAAAATAAATATGCAATTACTAACAATACAACTTAAATAAAACAAATAATAATGTAGGTATTCAATATGACCCCCGTTGTTTTCGAAGCAACTTCTATATCCTCTATATAATCTCTCTAAACTTGATATTAGAACCTGATTCTTTTGATGTAGATATGTGCTATATTGTTGTGGATGATTAATTTTTACCTTGTAATTGATTGCATTTTGCTCCACAAATGATTACCCTTTTTTGAATTTGTTATAGAGCCTCTTCGCTCTGGCTCTAGGATCTAAACTGCACAAGTGCTAGTTTAGTGACCCTAATGAAATTCTTAAATATCGTCGACGTTTCGATAAACAAGTCTGCTATCGTTATCAAGAATAAAAGAAACTAAAAATTAAAATGGTTAGCAAATACAATAAAAAAGTAAAAAGCTCTGGCAGATTGTCAAGCTATAAACTGACTTTGACAAGATGACAATTATAATGCCATATTTAATTACTGGTTAACTGGTCTTTAGGTGTAATTAAATATGGCATTATAATTGTCATCTTGTCAAAGTCAGTTTATAGCTTGACAATCTGCCAGAGCTTTTTACTGTTTTATTGTATTTGCTAACCATTTCCATTTTTAGTTAATTTTATTCTTGATAACGATAGCAGACTTGTTTATCGAAACGTCGACGATATTTAAGAATTTCATTAGGGTCACTAAACTAGCACTTGTGCAGTTTACATCCTGGAGCCAGAGCGAAGAGGCTCTATAACAAATTCAAAAAAAGTGTAATCATTTGTGGAGCAAAAGGCAATCAATTACAAGGTAAAAATGATTCTTTTGGTCAAGACGATTTATTTCGACGATAATTTTTTCCCTAATCTCTACAACGTTCTCATTCCTGCCTTGGTATACCACATTCTTTCGGTGACCCCAAAGAAGGGTATTGATAATTGTGAAGTAAGGGCTATTAGGTGGTCAAAAAATTGTCCAATGTCGTCCAACCCACTCGTTATGGCGTTGTTTTAATAACTCCACGACATCACGGACTGCATGTGCTGCCAAATTAAATTTCGATACTCAGCCAAAGGTAACTCATCAAAAAAAAAAATCAATTTCGTTTTGCAGAAACTCGTGATAATTCCATCCATTAAAAAATATCGGACCCAAAATTCTGTTGTTTAAAACACCACACCAAACATGAAATTTTATGGTCCAAAATTTTCTTGGGTTTTCTACTGCCCAGTAATGAACGTTATGTCTATTATAGATCCCTGATGTCGTAAACGTTGCTTCGTCTGTCCAAAGAATTTTGTTAAATAAATTTGAATCATTGTCTTGGTGCCGAAATATAATTTGGGAGACAAATCGAAAACGGAGTTCTTTTTGTGCAGCAGTTGAAGCCGCAGTACACGAAAAGAGACTCTTCGTCGTCTTTCGGTGCCATATTGAACATCCCGAACAGTATTCGAAATTGACTTCATAGGAGCCTACAGTAATTTAAAATTGCTCTATCGCGGTTTCTTCTCTTTTGCGTATTTCTTTTTCTAATCATAAAGGGATTTATTTTCTTCAAATAGGTTTTCTATCCTTAGTATTGTATTCACTGATATATTTCTATGAAAATCTTCAATAAATCATCTTCTTGCTTCTCTTGCATTTTCTTGACTCTTGTAAAATAACTTTATAATCTCTAGTCTCTCGTTTAAAGAGTATTTCATGGTGTAGTCAAATTTTATTTTTATTGACACTGACGGACTTGAAGGTAATTACACCTCTTTCACCTGCACCAATCTACCGCATATTTCACACAGGGAACACTAAAATTATACTGGCTAAAATACTATATGTTTTAATTAGAATGGACTTAAAAAATGCCTATTTTCCAAAAATCGAATAAAAAACTATACATTTCATTAAAAAAACATTTCATCCCTGCCGTAAGTCATTTGTTTATAATTCAATTGTTTTTTTGGTTCCGTTTTCAAATTCTACAGATTAAAATACATAAATTGGCTATTTTGAATTTATTAAAAAATACGAGGAAAATCAAAATTAAGCCCCTGTTCAGTCCTCGTTGGAACACCCTGTACATTGGGACGCCGGACGCAGGGAATCAACACCTAACTCATGGAGACCAATAGATCTGACCTCCTTTCTGTTGAAATGCATGGAAAAGATACATGCACATTAGAACGGGTGCACTTGGTGAGTCTCCACTAAATGCTCACCAATATGCGGCAAATCCACAGAACTAGCACTAAACAACCTTGTCGGGAACCGAACGTAACACAAGCGTTAGACAGCAAGACTATCGCGGTGGGTGTGTTCTTAGACATTGAAGGAGCATTCAATAATGCATTACCAAACTCCTTATACACAGCATTAGCTGAAAGAGAGGTTGAACCACAAATAAGGAACTAGATCGGAAGTATGTTAAATTGCACAGTAGGCACAACAACCCTACAGGGGGAGAGCAACAGATTCAGGGCTGATAGGGGATGTCCGCAAGGCGGGGTTTTGTCTCCCCCTCTGTGGTCTCTCCTGATGGATGGTCTGTTGGCGGTCCTCTCGCTCTGGGATGTGGAGGTGCAGGCATACGCGGATGATCTAGTAATACTGATTAGAAGCAACTTGCAAAGAACTATCTCAAAGTATCTAAGAGGTCAATCAATCAAGAGGTGCTAACCGTGGTCTATGACTCATGTGAAAGGGAACAACTATCTGTGAACCCACACAAAACAGTTACAGTACCGTTCACAAGGGAGAATAGGCTGGAAGACCTAAGACCACCTTCACTCAAAGAAGAAACTATCCCATTTGCGAATACAGTAAAGTATCTGGGAATTACCTTAGATAAAACACTTAGGTGGTATGAGCATCTGGATAAAAATTGCAAAAGCGAAACTGTCACTATGGACCTGCAGACGCATTTGTGGCAAAACATTAGGCATGCATCCCAAACAAATTCACTGGCCCTATATTGCGGTCATAAGATCAATGATAACATATGGAGTAATAGCTTGGTACTCTACGAGCTTACGGAGCTCCGCGAGAATCTTACAAAGATAAGCGATAAGCGCAATTAGTGCCGCCTCCGGCACTACATCTACGGCAGCCCTTGAGTGTCTTCTAAATCTGCCATCTCTCCAAATAGTACTAAAGACGGAGGCCAGATGGGCGACGTATATATTGACACAGGCGGTGATCAACAATTCGCAGGCGATCATTATGGTGCCAACAGGCTAAAAAATCCCAATGAGCTGGACAGTGTGTTTGGTCTAACATCATATGTTAAGCCTACCAAAACTACCTATTACCATGCCTATGACGTCCTCCTACCAGAGAGTGGGCAAAATACTCTGAACATCTGAGAATATCAGAGAATAGTTGGTTCACTGACGGCTCCAAGACCAATGATGGTACAGGAGCTGCTGAATGGAATAAAAATTGTATTTCCTAGGCAAGTGTGTAACCATTTTTCAGGCTGAATTTAGGGCCATTGATATGATTGCATAGTGGCTCATCGATAGAAATTGGAAAGGCAAGTCAATCAAAATTTTCTCGGACAGTCAAGCAGCTTTAAAAGCACTTGAATCTAGCCGTTGTTCATCCAAGACAGTATGGAACTGCCAGGAACTACTCACCAAACTAGGTAGAGATAATAAACTCACACTGATCTGGATACCTGGACATACAGGATATGAAGGCAACGAAAAAGCTGATGCTCTTGTGAAGAAGGCGGCCGCACCGGCCTTATAGGACCAGAACCAGTCCTGGGAATAGGTTATAACACAGCTAAAGAAGCCGTCTCCAGGTGGACACAATAGTATATTATTTTATATGGAGGAAAAGTGATACTTTTCATGGCGCGCTCGTGTTTAACAGCCGAACGGAGTGAGGCTGGTAATAGAGAGCAAGCCATGAAAAGTAACTTTTCCTCCACATAAAATATGCTGTTTTTTCTTCAAATGTCAACAAATTAATGCAAAAACATATCTTTTTAATAGTAATAATATCTAATTATTATTAAAGATAAGTGGGTTCGCAAGGCGGCTTAGACCAGTGTCGGTGAATAGGCACAGGTTGTTGCTATAGTAATGTAACATAAAGCTGTCAGTGGACACGTCAACAATAATTATTTTTTTAAGATTGCGTCTCCGATTGGGTTTTAATTTCGGTATTGATAAGCAGTTATTGAGTAAGTTCGATTAAATAATAACCAATTTGTTCCAAAATTAGTGATTTTTAGAAATGCAATCACAAATTGAGTGATAAATACAAATTGTAGTTTAATAAATCTTGCGTTGTTGACGCTTATTTTGTTGTCTGTTTGTATTGTATCTATGTTGCTATGACAACACTTTTACCTCCGCCGGCGGAAAAGTGAAAAGTAAAGCTCCGGCGCCGGCGGAGGAAAAACGAAACTTCACGTCCGCCTACACAGTCGAGTAATGACGGATTTACTGACGTTTGAAGAAAAAAGCAATTTTTAGACAAATGGAGAGTTACCAGGCCTAACTCATTCAAAGATGGCGGTGAATCTGCCATCAGGAGTGAAAACTGGACAACTTCTTCAACTTGGCCGAAAACAGGTACAGGCTGTAGTTGGCATGTACACTGGCCATTGTTGTCGGCTAAGAAGCTTCATGAACAAGATAGAGCTCTCCGAAGAAACGAAATGCCGCTTGTGCTTGGAGGACGAAGAAACAATGGGGTATGTTGTATGCCACTGTCCAACAATGGAAAGAACCAGACAAACAATCTTTGGAAATCCTCAAATCACACTTGCAGATTTAAAAACTATCCACTTCAGAAAGCTGTTACTTTTCATGAAAAGGATCGAGCCTGTGGCATAGTGGAAACCACACTTGTGAGCCAGAATAGAACAAGGGTCGCAGTGGAGGGCCCTATTTGGGCTCACTCACGTGTACGAATACGAATACTTACTTATCACAAAAGTTATACGCATCGAAATACTGAAAGTAAAATTTTACCTTGATATCTGCCATAAAATCGACAGAAACAAAATGTCCGAACCAGCTTATAATCGTTTTTAAAAAAGATTCCACGCCTTTAAATGTAAGCAGAATTTGAACCTAAACTTCACGTTAAAATATTGGAAGACCTAGTCCTTCAAATTTCCCATAATGTATCAGAAGCAACACTATCTATTCAAACTCGTAAATATGACGAAGTATGGAAACCGTACGATTTTTTAACTTTTTTCTACATTTCCCTTTAACATCGGTTTTCTCCTATTCCCCGCTTGCGTACGGAAAATTGTTATAGAACTTTTTTTTATAGCAGATATATCGAAGTTTACGAACCTGGTATTGTTTTTTTGAAAATAGCTATGCGTTCGCTGCCACGTACGATTAAATTAGATTTTACAAACTGAAAATCAGAAAAAGCACCAATTCGGTCATATCGATGCGATTTTATGAGTAGAGAAAAATATCCTTACTTAAAACTACAATAGCAATTGGCCATATAATCCAATGAATTTCAGCTTTCAACAGAAATGAGACTATGGACATTAAGAATACCTTAACTCTAAACCTACCTATTCTGTCCTGCCCACACCATTACCCCTCTAATCGGATCCAGAGCGATGGCGTTCGGTTTGACAGTGTCGTTTGACAGCAGCACATGCTCCTTGGTTCCGTCTAACCGAGCGACACTTATGGTGCCTCGTTTGGCATCGCACCAATACATGTTTTCGGCCACCCAATCAATTGCCAAACACGTCAACCAATCGTCGGACACGTTATCTATCACCTCATTTTGGTCCAATATGAATGTTCTTTGAGTACCTGAAATGAAATTTAATATTGCTAAATTTTTAAGGGAAAACACAAAGGTTTTAAATTTCCACAATATTTATGTTACTAAATTTATTACCATACCATCTCGCTTGATTTTAGTGACTTGTCCGTGATCTGCGTCGGCCCAGAATAGCAGGTCTTGACTGGCGATAAAATCAATAGATGAGGCGCTAGTAACCTAAAAAAAAACAAACAAGAAATGTCACGAATCCTTACTTCAAGATCAACTAACTGTAGTTCCTTACTTGTTCAATGACCCTACACTACAAATGAGAAATATGCAATATTACTAACCCTTGAAATAGGACCAAGTACTCTAGTCCCGTTAGATCCATCCAGGGTGCAGCCAAGTAATTCCCAAGAGCGAGAGAAAAATATAAAATCGTCGATGCCAATACACTTGCGCTCGTCGTTGGGATCCACCATATAACCTAAACATATTGAATTAAAATCCATATTTCATAATATAACATATTATTAGCAACACAATGCTTTCTTGAAATACTTTCTTATCCTAAATAAATATAGTTTAAAAAAACAAAAAAAACACGCTTTAATGATCAATCGAACTAAAAAACAAAAGATAATTCTTAATACAGGCAGAAAATAATAATGAACAAAAAATATTAGTATTATTGTGAAAAAAGCGTGGAGCGCTTTCTGCTATATTTTATGTACATCGAGCACCCCACGCTTTTTTCACAATAAAACTAATATTTTTCGTTCATTATTATTTTCTGCCTGTATTAATAATTATATTTTGCCTTTTAGTTCGATCGATCATTGAAGCGTGTTTTTTTAGTTTTTTTAAATTATATTTATTTTCCTCTTTTTAGTTCGATGTACTATGGAAGCATTTTTTTAAACTATATTATTTAATCCTGGCGATCCTCACCAGGAAAATTAGATAAACTTATAAAATTATTGTATTGTCGTCGGTCCTTGATAAGCCTGCGTTGCAGAGCTACGACCAAAAAACGGTTTTTCCCTCAATTAGAGCCCCGCCGCCACCCATGTGGCCCAAGGTAGTCCCCCAGGTACCACACCTCCCATAAATATTTGGACTCACCCCCACCCGTTCTTTCGGAATTAATTCTTTTAGTTTTTCTTCTCCCCCCTCTAGTGCCCGAACGGGGGGGGGGATGTACGATCCCCAGTTTTGGCACAGAATCTTCATTTTACCCCGTCTACATCCCCTGAAAATTTCAGCCCTCTATCTCATCGGGAACATGCCGAACGGATCGCGAGCTGGCGTCCGTCAGTTACAAACAAACATACATACAGGTGAAGCTAATAAAAGCGTGTTAAAAATGTCTATACACCTTAACGACGATACTCCTGTCGTCTATAGACCATACTGTCTATCTCACAGTGAGCGAAAAGTTGTAAGAGAAACTGTAGAACTTATTGCAAAACGAAATAATTCGTGAGTCAGATTCTCCTTATTTAAACCCTATCTTGTTGATTAAGAAAAAGAATGGGGAACAACGTATGTGTGTCGACTTTCGGGCGCTTAAAACTAAAACTGTTAAATACCGATTTACACTGCCACGCACGGATGACTTTTCAGAAAGTCTGAAGAATTGCCAATATTTCACTTTTTTGGATTTGGCTAGTGGATACCACCAGATTGAAATGAGGAGTCTTCCACTCCAAAGACAGCTTTCATTACCCCAGATGGGCACTATGAATACCTGCGGGTCCTATTTGGTTTGTGTAATGCGCCCGTAATATTTCAGCAGACCAAAATAAAATTTTAGGCAATCTGAGGTATGGGAATGCCATAATGTATATGGATGATATTCTGCTGCCCAGCAAGGATTTTGAATCAGAACTGTCAAAACTCAGGGTGGTGTTTCGAGCATTAGCAGCTCATGGTCTCACTTTGCGTTTGTCAAAATGTAATTTTTTTAAAGAGAGGGTTGAATATGTTGGTCACGAAGTTTCCAAGGAAGGAGTGCAGCCAGGAAAAGGGAAAACTGAGGCAGTTGATAAATTTCCAGTTCCTTCAGATGTTATTTGAGGAAGTATGTGAGGAACTTTGCTACGATCGCTAGGCCTCTAACTTCCTTGACTATAACACATGCTAAATTTGCTTGGGATGTTGAACGACAAAAAGCTTTCATCAACACTCTTAAAGAAATATTACTCTCAAGGCCTGTACTAAGAATTTACGATCCAGAATTACGGGGAAGTACACACAGATGCTTCCCAATAGGGCATAGGAGGAATCCTTTTGCAAGAACAATCGAATGGCACCATGAAGCCTGTTATGTACTATTCCAAACAGACAACCAAAGAAAAGCAAAGATATCACTTCTACGAGTTGGAGACAACGGCAATTGTATATACTCTAAAGGCATTTCGCATTTACTTAATTGGAATTCAATTTAAGGTCGTTACTGACTAAGTAAAAGAGACTTAGTCCCAAGAATCGGTAGGTGGTGGCTGAGCATACAGTATCGAGATGCTGAGTATCGAAAAGGTACGAAAATGAGCCATATAGATGCTCTAAGTCGCAACCCCACAGAATCTCACGTAAATATTGAAAATATAAATCATGAAGACTGGGTGTTAGCTGCACAGAATACGGATGAGAGGTGTAAGTATTTGTTGGTTTAAAATAAGACACCTTCGGACAAGGAGGAGGAAGTATGGCAGAGCTCATTGCGAATACTATTTTAAAAAATATAAAATTCTTACGCTTCCTGCTTTGTTTATTTTAGAAACAACTTGTTTAATACGCAAATATCGAATCATATTTTCCGAAAGGCCACAACATGAGTACCCAACAAGAAATTCGAGCCAGGACATCTACCTTCCTTTTCCCTCCTCTGAATTAACAAAAAATTCTATTCTTTATAATTCCAAGAAGTTATACAATACACTCCCGCTACATCTTAAATCCATCCCTACATTTGCTGTTTCGTGAAAAAACGAAAGCTTACCTACTAGAAAGACCATATTATTCTATAAATGAGTTTTGCGTGGATTAGATTTTTTTTTCTCCATTAATCTCAACTAATCGTTAATCGTTAAATTTTTCTACTTGGGCACCATGTGCGGTGGTGAAGATCATTTTATAGTAGGTATAGGATTATGTTTTTGACGAATGAGTGATTTTTCGGATGTACAGGAATTACACAAAATTAAATAAATATCAGGCTATCAATTTTAGTCATGTTTTGTTTACTTTCACTGGTTATTTCAACTCTGCAGCCTATGCACATTGACCGAGTCAAGTTCACCGACATGACCTTCCTTATTTTTCCCAACAGCACGCTTCGCATTAATGTATGTTTCATATTTTGATAACACTGGGTTTCTTTACCCTATGTTTTGTGTACTTCCTGTGGATCTGGTTCAACTTCTTATGATGTTCTGTAATAGTTTTTTTTTTTGTTAAATCGTGACCAATTTCAACTTGAAAATTGCTTGTTATTCTATTTTTATCGTATATATTATTGTGTATATTAAGTCTTGTTTTGTATTTACCCTACTATGTTTAGCTTAGCTTATTTATCTTAAGTCGCTTTGTTCATAAAGTTTTTTTGAATTTTTCTGTGGCAATAAAGCATACTTGACTTTGACTTTGAAAGAGATTCATAAACAATATTGCCTCGAAAATCGCATATACAAGTTAACTCCACAGGGCAAGAAATGGGTTGTTCCTAAATCCGTCAGAAGACAAATCCTATTACATTTCCACGATGGAGGTGGTCATTTGTCTGTGGAAAAAACATTGTCAACCATATCAAAATCGTACTGGTTTCGTGGCTTGAGAAGATATGCAAAGAAGTATATTTCAACACGTTTGTATAATAAGGAATCTGGTGGGTATTTGCATCCAATTGAAAAAGTTCCTCAGCCGTTTGACACGTTACATATTGATCACCTTTGCCCATTTATTAAATGAAGAAGGTAAAACAGTTACCTAATTGTGATTGTTAATGCATTCACCAAATTTGTTGTCATGAGGGCCGTCCAGTCAACGAAGACTAGATCGATTACAAACTTTTTGCAAAACATTATTGAAAAAGTTGGTGTTCCACGACGAGTGATCTCCGATCGAGGAAGTTGTTTTACGAGCAAACAATTTCAGGAGTATTGCGTGGAAGTGAATATCAAAGATGTCCTAAATGCTACCGTTACGCCGCGAGCAAATGGACAAGTGGAGCGATTTAACAACACGATTCTTGCATCCCTATCCGCTTCTACGAACGAAGACGATAGATGGGATGAGGCGGTATCAATGGTGCGATGGGGTTTGAATTCTACGACGAATTCAACTACTATGAGTTGTTTTTTGGATATGCTCTTAGGGGTGTTGAAAATTCTATCCTAGCCAATGAGGTAGGGCTAGGAACGAAACTTGCTAGAAATACGACGGACTGCTAAAGAAAATATTGGCCAAAAACAAAGCGAACGTAAAGCTAGGTTTGATAAGCAACGATGCTTAGGTCGAAAATTTAAAGTATAAAGCCATGTGCTAGTTCGAATTTTTCCTACAGGTAACCATGGCGAAAGCAAGAAACTTTTGCCTAAGTTTAGTGGCCCATACGAAATTACAAATATTGATCATGATATTGTCGAGGACCTAAAAGGCTCTTCTCGATCGCAGAGAAGATATAGAGGAGTTGTATCCCTCGATAAGTTGAAGGCCTTCGAAGTAAAAGTGAACTCAGAATCCGAAGTGGATTCAAATGAATATTAAATAGCTTAAATACGACTTTAAGCTGACGTTTAAATTGTTTCATTTAGATATTGTTTTCAGGTTGTAATTAATGTATAATGATGTATGTATGTAAGTATGTGAGTACGAGTATACATGTTGTGTAAGTACCTATACTAATTTAAGTGTGTCTGTATATGTATGTTTTTATATATTTACAGATCTTTGTTGTTATAAAGGGATCCCTTTGTTTGAAATTGTTAAATTGTACAAAGTAATATATAGTATTGTTTGTTCTTGGAAGTGGGTGATTTTGTTGTGAAAGAGATTGTATCTTGAGCTGTGACAGTGCGTCAGTACAATTGTAAACAGGACGCGGTTAAGAGTGTATCGTGGGTGCAGAGAATACTTCGTTGTAGTTAGCTTTTTCATTCATATTCTAATAAGTATGCCATCGTGTGCAGTAGTAATTATTATCGGAAGACTAAACTGAGTGGTGTTAGGTATTCTGGGTTTCCTAAACACGAGGATTTCGCGAAACAGTGGCTTTTAGCATGTAAGAAAGAACATGTAGTGAATCTAAAAAAAGGTAACATTTCTATAGGTAAATAAGTGCCCACTAGTTAATTAGTAAATCGTGCTTTTAGCTTGTATCTGCTCAGTTCACTTCGATGAAGATGATTTCTTTATTCCGCTGAAACACAAATTGGTGCAGTATAAATCAAAGAGTTTACGTACACTCCAACCGGATGCAATCCTACCTTAAATTTGCCAAATAGTGTCAGTAGAGCCTCGGAAGCAATTAAATGTAGAATAGAAGAAGTGCTAAACGGCAGCAAAAGGAAATTGTTCAATTATTAATTGCAACAGCAGGATCGGATGGCAGTGACAGGGGCCAGTCTGTAGAAGAAGAAGTTGGGCTGCGAAATGTAAATGATCATCCCGATAGGCAAGTTTTAAGTGACGAAAACATACAGATGGATAGGCTTTTATATTACTTACCGACAATTTAAATAATCTAACGATTGATTCAAATCCAGAAACTGAAGTTAACGAATTAAAGAGAAGGGTAGCTTTGCTAGGAAGTAACAATGACGAGCTCAAGGAAAAGATTACTTCGCTAGAGTACCAATACCGAAATGAAAATATCACCTATAACTTTAGAAGACACACTCAAAAGATTTACCCTTGGACAGATTAGAAAATTCGACAAAAACAATCCATTGGACACCAGAAGATATTGCGTCGGTCATTTCTTTGCGAAGTGTTAGCCCAAAGACTTATAGATATTTGCGGTTTAATAATTTCCCATTACCTACGCTTTCCACATTAAGAAATTGGGCATCAACATTTGCCCTAAGTGAACGAGTTTTAACCAACGTTATCAGACTTATGAAGAACAAAGGATCGGAATTTAGAAAATTAGAACGAATATGTTTTATCATTCGACGAAATTCATTTAACGAATCGAGTTGACATAGACAAAAAGTTTCCGCAGCAAATTGGACATTATAAGAGTTGTCAGACGGTAATGGCACGCGGTTTGATTGATCACTGAAAGCAAGCAGTGTTTTACAAATTTGACCAAGCGATGACTGCTGAAATTCTGAAAGAAGTCATTTCGCAGTTGTACGATGTCAATTTTATTGTGGTTGCAGTTGTTTGTGAGATGAGTGTATGGAAGAATTTGAATATTGGCTCTGAAAAGAAATGTTCTTTTAATCACCCAAGATATTTATGTTTGCTGATGCCCCACATTTGCTAAAACTGGCCAGAAATCACATTCTTGACCAAGGCTTCACATTTGAAAACCGTAGAATCAATAAAGCTTCTTTTGAAGCTTTGCTGTACTTGTTCAGCAGCGAACTAACTTATGCCTACAAACTTACAAAACAACATTTAGACCTACGGGGGAACGAGGGGTAACATGTTAGACCTGCAGTTCAACTATTTTCATCCACTGTGGCAAAGACGTTCAAGTATTGTAGCGAGAATGGTTTAATATCACCAAAAATTGACTGGCAACTTGCAGCTGAAGTGGTACAATTGATAAATGACTGATTCGATCTGTTCAATAGCAGATCCAAATTTAAACAAAATTGCCTAATTGGCACGGACTTAGCCAATCAAATCAGTCTGGTAAACCGCATGTCAAATCTAATCAGTTCTCTCAGAGTGGGCACCACGCTAAATTTATCCCTTTTCAAAAGGGCATTCTCTTAAATAATAGACCCATCAATGCACTTTTTGATTATCTGAAGACAACACACAATGTGGAATATTTACAAGACGTATTAGAGAATTCCTTTTCATATATTCATGGAATCGGTGGCGGCAACGAGCATCCATCACCCCTTGAATTCCGGTACAGACTTCGATAATACAGTTTAGGGAAGCACTCCGGGTCACTTTTTATAGATAATGAAAACACCACAGAAACTACAGATTGTTGCCTCCTTGTAATACCAAATTGCATCAATGATAGCAAGGGGGAAAGTATGTGCCGAACGAAAAACGTTCTAATGAATGTCACCAAGGATGTTACTATTAATATTGACAAATCCAACAGTGACGAAGAGCAAATTCTGAATATCTCTGTCACAGAACCTAATTTTTCTATCGCGGGTAATTTCGAATCAAAGAAGCGTGTGAATTCCGATGCATTATTCTACATAGTCGGATATGTTGCCTATAAATTTTGTGGCAAGTATGATATCGGCTAAAGAGGTATTCCATTAGATAGTATTACTACAACCAGGGACGGGTAAGTATAAAAATGTGATGTAAATTACAACGTAGAAAATATGTATATTTCACACCTCCAAACATGTAAATGCAGAAAATTATTTCATATTATGTTATTGATTTTTTTACCTGCAAATTATGCAAGAAACAAATTATTGTTTGTTTAATCAGCATTTACCTGTTTGTTAAGAAATTGAAAACAGAAACCGAAACATTTTCAAAATTTTGGCAGAGCGGACCATAGCAAAATTGCAAAAACTACTTCCAAATGAAGTCATTATGTGCCTGAGTAGAACCCACACATACATCAGGCTCCGTGAAGTCAATAATCAGATAGGTCTGGCAAACTGCAACAGATGATTAGCCCGCAAAATGTCTAAATTTACTAACTAGTAGCTTTTTAAGTAGTACCGATATTCTAATTTTCCTTCAGTTGTCTTAACATAAAATACAAAGGTGAGTGCGTTTTGAATTTATTTTGTACATCAGATACCTAAATAGGATAGGTGCCGTTTATTATACATGCTCGGTTAACATGCCTTGTGCCTCCTTGACTAAAATCTGTAGGAATAAAATAAAGAAATCCATGCAATCCACAAAGTGAAGTCAGTTTCCTATGTTACGGTGATATTAACTCAGTGCTTCCTGCAGTTCGACTGACGTCACCCGCGCAAGAGAGATTAATATACTGACGCGTACTGGCTTACTGTTGTGTGTGTATCGTGCCTGTCACCAAGACACCATCTCTTATAGGCTGCGCCAGCCACGCAATATATTCTGGAAAATACTTATTTTTATATATACGACAATCAAATTGATACTCGGTTACTAATACCATTTGCAATTGGTCACATTAAAATAACAAACGTCGGTGATAATTCGAAATTTGTCTTCATTGCACTCGTTCATAGACAGTTGAAGATCATGCAAATTTTATTAATGAACATGCGACGTAATCAAGACTTTTCTCCCGTTATGTATAAATGTCCTATTTTATTTCCGGACAACATATTTAACTGGGTCTCGATGAGAAAATTCCGGTATAAATGTATAACGGAACACTAAAAAGACCTATTCCGTGAGCTATTTACAACTTGTCACGATAAAATATCACGTAAATACATTACTGGGAAAGAAATAAACTTTATCAACAACCACTTACCGGTAGCACATTTACATGTATATGACATCTTTGTCCTAGGTAGGCACAAATGCTGACAATGTACATTCTTATTTTGGCAGGGATGTGTACCTAAAATTTAACAATATTTTTATAAATATTACAATCTTAAATTGTTAAAAATATATGAAGTGAAAGATAGAACCGCAGCTACTATATGCAAACATGGGCTACATAAAGGGGAAATAAATAATATAACAATATATGTGTTTTCATAAGGAAAATGAATGTAGAAAGTCAGTTAAAATGGGAAATTTAAGTAATTTTTAACATTAAATCAACCTGAAACTTATTTGCGTTGGTTTTGTTTCTCTTGCTTCTCAAATATTTTTCACCTAAAAGGTGACTATGCAAGTTACTGCATAATAAAAAAAACGCTGCCAATAATATGGCAAAACTACTGCACTTAGTTGAGAATAAAGCCATTCAAAAGTAATAAAACACTGATCCTCACAACATGCTTTACAAATACATACCCGTTTGATCTTTGGCATCGTAGATTCTCAAAGCCAAAACTCCACTAGTGTTATTCCTCAGCGACGTGATCGAATTATTCTTCCCAGAGGTTTTGTCAGCAACATATATCGACTGGTCAGCATCGTCAGCATAGTACACTTTGCCTTTGTACACTGTCATAGCTGTCACTGTAGCGTTCGAAGGAAGATCTAGCTTCACTACGTTCCTACCGTCCAGATTGGAGTACATAACTTCAAAACCGCTTATCCAATATAACCTACAATTTGTCATAGATGAAATAAATAAAATGGGTAATTTTTAGGATAAATACAGTAAATGTCTAAATAACCTTTAACTGTAAGTGGTATCTTCACTTTAGGCCCAAGTGGACTTATAAGCAACGAAATGTCAATACCAAAAGCAATTTTACACCATTTCGTACCAGTTAAATTGACAAGGCTTAAAATAACAACTTGCAGAAATAGTCGAAGCTCCATAAAATATATTAAGTAGTGTATATGTATGTACTATTTTTTTATATGTCACGGTTTGGTTGTAGTAAAATTTTGAACATAGCACGATAGTATATAAAATAGTCATTTTCAAACAAAAATAATACCTGCTAGATTCCAAATCCACTATCAAGTTCTTAGACTCATACGTCAGATCGGGTACCAGAATCCGTTTCCCGGACCCATCCATACCGCTGCTTTCCACATATGCAATGCTCTCGTTTTCTCCGCGAATCCAGAACACTTTTCCTTCACTCGGATGTACCGCCACCGAAAGAATATGCTGGCTTTCTATAAGCGTCGTACTATATTCTCCGTTTATATTAGATATTGCTAAAAATAAAACAAATATGGTGATAGAGTAATCTCAATGTAATGTAATTATTTTGCTGAAAAATATAAACGTTTAAATTGAAAAGATACATACAACTTTTGCATTCATCAAGATGTCGCTTGAAAGCAGTTAATAATAAATACTTTTTTCTGCGATCGTCCGAAAATGTCAATTTTCTCGTCCCATTCAAAGGCCGCAAAACTCACTATTCTAGTATTGTTAACGGTTGCTTCGAAATCGCAAATAATTACAAGATCAATCGACTTACCTGTAAGGAAGATCGATCGGAATTATCCGAGCATCTTCGCCGTCCCTCATTACACTTTGTAGTTTACAACTTTTTCCCAATCGGTACAATTTTTAAAGAAGTTATCTAAAAACATGGTGATTCAGCCGACCCTGGCTAGCCGCTCGAGCTTATCGCCTTGATGCGTCATTACAATTTTGGTTCGTGAGATTTTGGATTACATTGCATTTGGGGTGAAAGGGAGAAGGTAAAGACTGGGTGGGTTTGTAATGAGGGACGGCGAAGATGCTCGGATAATTCCGATCGATCTTCCTTACAGGTAAGTCGATTGATCTTGTAATTATCCTTCGCATCTTCGCCGTCCCTCATTACACTTTGTAGATGTTTAAAGTATTTGCGATGTAATCTACATTAACTGAAAATTGCGATATTTCTGTAGTCCTAGATTTGTCAGGCCCTTTTTATAAACTAAAATTCAAATTTATAACCATTAGATTTAATAACACACATATGAAGGTACATATATCATGTTTAACACTTAACTGATATTAATCTTTAACTTATTTTTAATACTATACCAATATTCTTATGTAATATGATAACAAGTTGGTAAGTAAGTTATAATTGTAGCTTAATATTTATATGATTCCTTAGAAATTATGGTTCAATAAACAAGATGCAAATCCAGTGGGATTACCCACGCCAAGTTTGTTATAGAATTTTGAAAATACTTTTGATTTTTCTGTCGAGCCAGCTGTCTTCTGAATGGTTTGTAATGTAACTCCCATTCTTTGAGCTGTTGAAGTTGCCTTGTGTCGCGTGCTGTGTGCCCCAAAGATTTCCGTGTTTATACTGCTGGCTTTTAGTATTAACTTGACCCATCTGCTAATGGTTTGACTGCTGTCTGGGTGATAGGGCTTTTTGTGAGTGAGTATTACATTTTCTTTGGTTTTGCTACTTGTGGTATCGATTGCATCTGCAAATGCAACGATCTATTAGCATATTTACAGTATCTGTGAATGCCGTAATTTCTGTTTTTGAACAGAAAAATAGGTATGTTTACTAGCTGCAACTGCAATTGCAGACAGTGGAGGGTACGATCGATTGTATCTGCTAATACAACGAACTATTCACCTTTTATTGACTGGTAGCACCCTTTTTCCTTTTGTGCGTTCTATGTAAGTCTCTAATAGTGTGGCTATACATAGTTCAGGTTGATTAGTAAAATAAGGTAATATCAAATTAGGTTGAAGCTTGTTTAAGTCACTTGCTTTTATTTTATCCGGAAATCTGATTTCAATTATGTATTCATATTTAAAAATATTGTCTATTTTTACTTCTGGGTTGTCCGTGATTTGTGTGCCGTTATTAGTATTAAGAGTGTTACTAGCTTTAAAGTTAGATTTGTAGATTTAAGGATTCGTGAGGGTACATGCTCTTTAAGCGCTGTAGAACTAGGTAGGAATCCCAAGTAATTGAGTATTTTGGTTTTGGGGGTCTTATGTTAACTGTTCCATTGAGAAACCTTTTTATAACCGCTTCGTCTTTTGTTTAATATTCAGTATTGGAGAAAGTGCAGATTTGTGTGAGTTCATGGTAGAGTAGGATGACTCCGAAGACAATTGAATGCTTAGGAGCTCAAGAATAAGTTTACGGTTTTGTTATATATTTGTTGGTGCTTAGAAAAACAGAAATTCTCCTATTTATTGTAAGTATTTTCGTATGGTTTGAGGGCGCTATCTGTCAATGAATAAATAATCACTTTTATGGCTTCATTAGGTACGCTTTGTTATAGAAAGGCTCTCCTGACAATGAGAAACTTTCATCAATTTTTTATTTTATTTTTTTTTATTATTGCTGATTTCGATAGCCCATGAAAAATAAGTGAACACGTGTTTTTTATTTTTTCCATAAGCCGAAAAATGAGGCAGATACAACGCCTTGAGATGTGCTTATGACGTCATAATACACTTGAATTGTTACGTCACAACATGCATAGTATATCTATATATACAAAACTAAAAACTGGTATAGCTCTTGTAATATTCATCTTTAGTGGAAATAAAAAAATACGTATCGATTTCTTTTTCACTGTTCTATAGTTTGCAATAAAAAATAATCAGTTTAATTTCTCTTTCTTTTATTTATACTTTTAAGCAATTCTCTTTTGAATTACCAATAATTAGCCAATCGACTAAGTAGAGTACAGTTTTTATACCCTTTAATTTTTCATATCTTACAACTGGTTTCAGTTTTGTGAAAAGATATGTAGCTGTACATAAACCAAATGAAACACAATTAAATTGGTATAGTACGTTGCAAAAAACGAATCTTAACAACTTTTTTGACTACTGTGCATAGGGATAAGGAAATATGCATCTTTAAGATCAGTTCTCCCCAAGAATGCGTATTTTGAAATTAAATTTTTTGCCGTCCTCTGTAGTCTTCTACTTTGCTAACCGGAGTGGTGTCCTATTGAAAGGGATTTTATAATCCTGTACCCACTCTATTATTGAACTGTTTACCTTTCATTTCTGCCAATTTTGAACGTATAATTCTAGTCCAGACGATTGGCTAATTAAATTATTGAAAGGGAGGGCTAAGGCACTAATCCGACGGACTATAGTTGTTTCTGTAATTGATACAGTAGTTGTCTTGGCAGGATTTAGTACTCTCTTTGAGATTTAATTTTGATGGTCTGAGGACATTGCAGTTGGCAGCTGATGGATACTTCTCTATCATACTGTTTGTTTTTATTTTTATTTTATTATTTTTTTTTTTTGTTTATTTTTATTTTTTATTATTATTTTTTTTTTATATTATAGTTCTTTTAATAAGTAATTGTCCGATGTAAAAACTATCTTGGTATGTAGTTCTAGCCCCGCAGGTATGATTTCGTCGATTTTTTTTTGCCTATTAACAAAGCCAGGTGGCCGTTACTTTGTTCAGGACCATCTGGTGCTTCTGATGTTGGTAAGTCTTGATTCGGATAAGTTATTTCCTCAGCTGCGTGAGAGGATCTTCTAATGCATGTACAAGGTGTCATGGTTTTTGGACCAGGCAGGAACTTAAGATGCACATAAATTTTTTAGAAATTAAAGCTGCTTATTTTGCATTGAAGTCACTAGCAAAGGAAAAACAGAACATAAGTATATTATTAAGAATCGATAATCAAACTGCAATATCCTGCATTAATCGGGGAGGAAGTGTCAAGTATACATTATAACATTAACCCTTTTCACCTTTTATTTCTCAAATTTTATTTCGATTTTAATTGAAATTATTTGTATAAGTAAAAGTAAGAGTTAAACGTTCCTTGAGTTACCCTGTCGCTGCTCAGATATGTCTTATGCGGTGGCACTAGGGGTGTGAGTTCGAATTCTGAAAATTCAATTAAATGTGGGCGCCAGATCTAGAGTAGACCGAAAGATAAGAAAAGATAAATTGTCAGATTACATTATCCATAATAAGACACCAATGTAAGGAAAGTAAACGCAAGAAATAAAAGATATGCTTTCCCTTAAAAATTTTAATAATAATCTTTGACTCTACTGAGTATCTTTTCAAAATTACATCTCAATTCCAACCACCAATTACGCTTGGCATAGGTAAGATAGAATAAGCAATACTCAACAATATTGATTCTAGATTACAATATAATGAGATCGTAGTATATGAAATTTTCTTCACGACCCTAATTAAAATTAATGATTCTGATAAGCGAATAGCCCATAAGTTACGATCAGCTCATTAATAAGTCAAAATATTTCAATACATAATCCCATAGTAATCTCGAGTAATTATAATCAAAATGTTTTACCAATTAACAATTTGTATACCTAGGTAAGATAAAATAAGCAGTACTTAAGAAGAACTTCAATCACATATTGTATTTAGAAAATATGTCTAAACGGGAGATAATTGTAAAATCTGACAGACGTCTCTGAGAGAAATTTAATTTAAATTTAAATTTAGGGCTTACCCTTAATGTAGCCAAATAATATCACTACTTGTTCTGTAGTAACTAGAGTAAAGATAAGTAAGAAACAATAGTTTACAAAAATTTACAAATGGAAATTTCAGAGATTAATATTAAGTATGTACATGAGTATTCAGTCTCTATAATACATAGTAGGTACTCACTAAAGATAATTAATTTGATTGATCAGGCTTAAAGTTAAAGATATATAATCTCGTGTTGAGATTACGGTAAGATAACTGTACAATAAGGTAGGTAAATATACAAGATAAATCAAAGGTAAGATAAAGGTAAGATATAGATACGGTAAAGATACTTAGAATTAAATTTTGAAATGTTGGTTTTTCAGTTTTAAAAAGATGAAATAATGAGGAATTGTGCAAACATTTCTAAAAGGTAAAAAGGATCACTTATCTTATTCCAGACGAGAATGCTCAGGGCTCCAAAACGCTTCTTCAGCAAAGTGGTTTCATAACCACGGAGTCATCCCGACCATGTAATTTCCACTTTCCAACCAACAATTACATTGCTACCCACCAGGCTACGATTGGAATGGAACGCGTCCGTGAATCTCCTGATCCTCTCCTATAGTCTCCTCATTTGCCCATATGAATTGAAATTTAGTACTCTCACTCGAACCAGTTCAAATTCAGGATCCCATCAGAGTTGAAGTTACAATTAGAGTAAAGTTACGTAGGTAGAGTTAAGATTAAATTTCAAGGTAGAATTAAGAGCCTGAAATAAAAACGAACATAAGACGTCTCAAAAAGGCGTCCTCGTGCTGCTAAAAAAACTCGCCATCACTCAATTAATTACCTGATGTTCGGCTCTCCTTCAGTGTCGGCTAATCCATACTAAAATGCCATTAGAGTCAAAAATTATTATATCCAGCCTAGCTGCTATCAATTTCCAGGGAAATTAACACATTCTTGACGCCGTTGTCACCGCCTTTACACCCTTAGGCCTGAAGGTCTATTCGAAAAGGGACTTCTGCTTCAGCAACAATCGGTTTTATTCACCAAAACTCATAAAAACTAACTTCCGCAGGATGACACGAGACCAACCTACAATACCCGAGTCGATACGAGGTCAATTCAAATACCACCAACTAAGTAATCACGAATTCACTTCCTAATTAGAAAATTCCGCGAAAAACTCAATCAAACCTCATTCACAAAACATTCTGAATTATGTAACTGTCAAAATAAAGCACGTAGTCATGTCACAAACTAAAGAAAGGCTGTAAAATTAATAGATGCATTGTTAGTTGCCTATCTACATCGCCAACTTTTCATATTAAATTGAAGATTCCGGCAATCATATTTGGGATTACAAAAACTGTATGCCTGCAGTCCAGTGGCATAGATAAATCAATTACATTAAAATAATTCCAATGGTGTGCTAGATTATATTGAAGTTTGCGAATGTACGAAAATAAATGAATTGTTTTTGGATATTTAACCGCGAATTGTTACAGAAAATTCATAATTACTGACATTGGAACGAGCATATCCAAATGATTGTTACAACATACTTAAATAAAATAACTGCTAAACTTTGGGAATGGTGTGAGAAAAAACGAATTTTAATTTTTGCAAGTTACATTCCTTCAACAGCTAATACTGAGGCAGACAGAGAATCGAGGTTGCTGAGAATTGATAATGAATATGAATTAAATATGAAGGCATACAAAAATATTGTGCAGACATTTGGGTTCCCTGAAATAGATTTATTTGCCACTAGACTTAACAAGAAATGTAAAAAATATATTTCATGGTTTCCTGACCCAGACTCATATACTATTGATGCATTTACCATAAGCTGGTCAGGGTATTTTTTCTACGCGTTTCCCCCTTTTTCAATCATAACAAGAATTCTAGAAAAAATTATTCAGGAAAAGTCGACGGGAATCATGGTTGTACCTTATTGGCCTGCTCAGCCTTGGTACCCAATTTTTGTTAAATTATTACTAGAAAAACCGATTTATTTTAGCCCGGCAAGAGACTTAATGATCTCTCCTTTCAGAGAGAGTCATCCACTCCACCTCAAACTTTCCCTGGTGGCAGGGAAGTTATTCGGCGGTCTTTTCTGAAGAGAGGTGTACCAGAAGCGGCCATAGAAGTAATAACATCCTCCATAACAGAAGGGACCCTAAAACAATACACAGCTTGTTTTAAGAAATATTGGTTTTTCTGCACGAGTAATCAAAAAAAATCCTGCAGAATACAACTTAGAAACATACCTGGCTTTTTTATCAGACGCACTAAACAAGGGACAGTCTTTTTCGGTATTAAATTCTTATAGGTCTGCCCTAAATTTAATATTTAATCCTAATTGTTCTACAGATGAAAATATTGTTAATAGATTCTTAAAAGGTGTTTCTAGGTTACGTCCACCTACCCCAAAATATGAGTTTACTTGGAGTCCCGATCCTCTCTTAAAATATTTAAGTGAATTATACCCGCTTGAAAATCTAAAACTAGAGTTTTTAACTTACAAACTTGTCACTCTCCTAGCACTAACATCAGCTAGCAGAGTGCAAATACTATCCTTAATAAAAATTGAAAACATACAAATTTTAGAGGATAAAATTTAAATTAAAATACCTGACAGAGTTAAAACATCCGTACCCGGTAGGCCTCAACCTCTCTTAGTTTTTCCCTATTTTAGAAGTAAACAGGAGTTATGTGTGGCATACCAAAGAACAAAACCTAATCCTTACGCATAAAAAGCCAATTCACTCGGCAACTTCCCAAACAATAAGTCGTTGGATTAAAAAAACGCTACATATGGCAGGAATAGATACAACAAAATTCTCAGCACATAGTGTACGCCATGCATCAACTTCGGCGGCCTATCGAGCGGGGGTAGACCATTGATTTGTATAGGAGTGGATAAGCAATAGCCGCCTGTCGCACTACTCAAAAGTGGCAACCTATGGGCGAAAAAACAGGTTTCTGCGCATGACAAAGTCGACGCAAAATGGAAAAACGTAAACAAAGGTGATATCGTTTTGTCATGCGCACTAAAACACTTGCCGTCTCAGCAGGCGTAGGTCAGGATCGAACTTGGCTTTTGTCTTTGACGGGTTTTCGTTTTGACGGCGCTGCGTTTTGAGTTCGATTCGAGGCAAAATACCCGGCATCTCCTATTTCAAGTAAGTCTAATTATTATAAGTATTACTTATTTATACCTTATTGTTTGTTTCACTATGCTAACTGGGACCCATTTCCCAATCGGCAAGACTCCTCTACCGAATATTTGGTGAAATAATCACTTTCGAAGTCCGGGCCTGCCTATTTACCTTCACGGTGCAACAGCTAGCTCCTATTAATTTTCTAATGCGCAAGTCCAAATTGAAGTTTCTTTGTTTACATTTCGCGGTCGTAAATTTGCCATGTTTGGTCTATTTATTGCTTATCCACTCCTATACAAATCAATGGGGTAGACATAGAAAAAATTAAGAACACGGCGGGATGGACACCTCCGTCAAATACGTTCTTTAGATTTTATAACAGGCCGGTGAAGGAACTAAATAACTTTGCAGACAAGGTTCTTCAGTTAGGTAGTTAATAGAGTTGTGCTATTAGCCCTAGGTTGTTATATTAATATAATTATATTATATTGTTAAGTTCTATTAATTCTATAATGTTACAGCATTATATGTTATATTGTTAAATGTAATTATTAAAAATAAGTCATATATACATTAGATAGATATGTCATGCAAATCTAGATATTAATTAATATTATGCCTATTATCAATACTAGACATTATAGGTAATATAGTTCAGTTAGAAAAATTGCTATTTTGCTCCAAACATCTACATAGTAATTATATCAAGGACAAGCGAAGGAAAGTTTAAAGATTAATCGACTTACCTTAAGGAAGATTAATCGGAATTTTCCGAGCTTGTCCGTAGATATAATTACCCAACCCACCCCAATTTTCCAGCTGTTAGCAATTTTTCCTGCACTTCAACGGAATGATGTAACTTGAGGAACGCAGAGCCCAGGCGATAGAAAGGGATGAGTCAGACCTTTTTTATATCTAAACAGTTCGTGCCGATAAGTAGAGTTCACGGAAACTACATTAATTTTCCTTAAGGTAAGTCGATTAATCTTTAAATTCTCTAGTATTGTGGCTACGAATATCCTTTGAAATTATTATGATAATATTTGATTTTTGAGTTTTATTTATTATCCTGTAGATACGTTTATTCTGTTCAAATTTTAATACCTTATGTAATTGCCATACTCTTAAATTTTCATATAGATCTGCAGTATGAGTCAGTGGATCATAATTAAATATAACTTTTAGTTTTTTGTTTTGCAATATTTGCATCAAATCGAATTGTAGTTTATAGTTCCACATGTGCCCCATACGAGGATCAAATATCGAAAACGTGATAATACGAAGGCATTATAACCATTTGTTTCTATTTTTATATTCCATTATATGGTATAAACGTTTTATTCTATGTAAAACATTAATAAATGTGCAAGCCGACCGGTATATATTTCCTTAGTCAGCCTTTTTTGATTGTGTTATGTAACCACTTTTTGTGATTGAATAGTATTTCTTTGGTAGGATGTACGATTACGATTAGACGAGATTACTAGAGAACTGTTCGAATAGCTCGTATCGTTAACTTTTGCTTATTACTTATATTCATTTCGATATAATATATTTCAATTTCGAATATATTGTTTGTTTCTGTGTAATTGTGCACAGACGAGAAATATACCAATGTTTTGTCATGCCCTCATATATAAATAACAGTTTGTTAGTAATTTTTGACTGTAACCCTTTCGCACTCTATTTTATTCTAATATAGTTAGTTTTAGAAGTTTGAGAGTGTTTTCCATTTTAATTTTATTAAGTAAAACAATAAGGGTTACAAGTGTCATATTTATTCATAATACTACAGTTTAGTATTATACACATTTAGTTTGCTTTTATACGAGAGATAGTTTCTGTTTTTATATATTTAAGATAACCGGGTTTTTATGTGGATTTGAAATTTTGGCATATAATCTTATGTGGACTCACACACTCGCTTCTTCCGATGAATATTGCCCCCTTTTTTCGCCTCCTTTGCGACCAAGACGTATCACTACACATACACTGTACTTGAAATACGATTTCTAGGTATTTTTCTTCTTAAAACCAAAAGAAAGAACCGATTTACGGATTCTTGCTTGTCACCGATCGGTAAAAAATTGTAATGACGCATCAAGGCGATGAGCTCGAGCGGCTAGCCAGGGTCGGCTGAATCACCATGTTTTTAGATAACTTCTTTAAAAATTGTACCGATTGGGAAAAAGTTGTATACTACAAAGTGTAATGAGGGACGGCGGAGATGCGAAGGATAATAATCGAAATAATTAACAAATTTTCCATGTTCCATTTCATCGTACTAATTATGGCATGAACTCTCCAATAACCCGAATTTCAAGATCTGCAAATGGGGTTCTTTCTAAAGGTGAAATTAATATATTTGGATCTTCACTTAATTGTTTTAGGAACCACATTAAAAATCAGTTAGGTTTTCATTAACTTAGGTGATAATTGTGTTCCTGTTATTAAGTTTATTGTTATGTATTTAGATAATTTATTGTAATTAATATTGTAAAATGGCCTGTCCGTAAATAAATAAAATAAATAAATCCATAAATAATTAATTATTTGTGGCAACTCCTGAACAGAAAACACTCCGTGTCTTTTCCATTTTTGTCAATCTAGCTAGGTATATACCAAACCAGTATTAGCGATTGCAAAAATGAGTAGATTTTTATGAATACTATTAATCTTGAATTATCTCAAATTCAGATCAGTTACCCTTGTACAACGGGCAATAGGTATTTTTATTGAGCTGCAGAATAGTAAAATCCGATTAATTGAAAGCAAACCTACGCAATCCTACACATTACTGAATCGTTCTACAAGTAATCAAAAACCAATCACAGACTACAACTTCTATAAATAAAGTTCCGGACAAATTTGGTAATATTAATTAGTATGGGGCCCACGTAGCTTCTAAATGTTTGTTTTAAAATTCAGATACGTCGTGCAACCTCATCGTATAATGTTTCTGGGGCCTACATCTTACAACTTGTATCGTATTTTTATTAAATTATTAAGGGACATGTGCTATAAGTGGATATATGATCGTGTAAATTGGATTAGCTTATACCGGGGAGAGTCGCAAGATGTGCAGAAAGTCAGTGTTCGTATTCTCGAGACAACTGAAACATTTAATATTTTGAAATTATCCTCTGTAGTTTATTTGTCTGTTCTTGCACCAGGTACATTCAAGGAGAATTAGGTTGCGGGACCAAAAAACTGAAATAGGCCATGCACATACATACATCTATAACTTTTAATACAGTTTCTATTAATCCTTCTTCATTTTGTTGATTATTTGACCATTTTGCTTTCTTTAATATGTTCGGCACTAATTTCTACTTTGTCTTGATTATCTGTCTTTTTCTGTGATTCTATTTGTTCTATAAATTTATTTTCCCCATCTTTCGATGTACATGACTGGCTTCTTGCTCTCTTCTGTATATGTTCACTGTTATCTCGTGATGGTGTTCTTGTTAGTGACTTTTCTGGTTTAAAAATTTTTGTATTATCTACTTTTTCTGTTATATCCGGTGACTTTTTGCTTGTTATACTTACTTCCATTTACAGTTGTATAACAACAATATAAAACCTAGTGTCAACTCCCGCACTATACAGATTTACTTATCTGCTAACAATAGGAATCTCACAACCTGAAGCATACCAGGGATTTGAAATTCTATTAGATTTTTCAATTGAATGGTACTATGAAAAGCGTTAGATTTGCACTATTTACTGCTCTACAAATCACGATTCCGCAAAATTAACATGTACTATACACTATTACAATTAAAATGACACCACAAACGCCAATTAAAAGTTACAAAATATACACAAAATAAGCGAATATATCTCACGCTATTCTGTATAACATACAACTGAAACTTACCTATTCCGTTAGCAGAACTGACGAACAGCAATTCCGAAATCCAGTCCACGGCCAAGCCCGACAACTGATACAAATCGGTGTCGATCAACGACTGCACGGGCCCTTGAGTCAGATTCGATCTTTTGACTTCGTCCAAGTGCGAATCGGCCCAAACCAAGGTCTTATTTTTGGCGAAGTACTCGAGCTGTACCGGATTCAATACCTGAGGCAGACTTAAGGTAGGTATGGTGTGGTAGTACGGTTGTTCAATGTCCACGCCTCTTATCTCGTTGCCTCGAGCTATGAGCAATACTCGCTCGTTATTCACGCAGGTTCTGTTGTCTTCGCTTAATCTAAAGAGAAAATTAGATATTGAGAACTAATTGTCAAAAAGACAGAGTATGTAGCCAATAAATAGTTCCTTTAGAACTGAGGTCAGTTTATCATCTACATTTGATATTGTATGAGCAAACAAGTTATAATCGCACTAGACAGTAAACATGCAACTGATATCCCTTTATTATTTCGACCACATATCATTGCCAACTTACCTAGATATATGTGGACAATCACACTTATAAGTATTATTCAAGTGAATTAAACATAAATGAGAACATCCTCCGTTATTATTTTCACATGGATTGACCCCTGGTGGTTGTCTGCTAGGGTGCATTATTTTTATGTCAAATGGCTGAGTTAGGGTTCTCTAAAAATCAAATTATATTTAAAAAGACTACATAATTTCCTTTTGGGACAGTGAAAATTTAAATTTTAGAATTTTAACGGTATTTTGCACATATTCCTGCGATGTATGTGCTACAAAAAATTCATATTCATTTATTCATGTCATATACATAATGCATTCACCCACGCCAAACCATAAAATGAAATGTAAACATTACACAAAAATATGCATTGAAAACACATTAAAACACTTCAAAACGTAAGAATTTACAAATTAAAATCTAAATGATCTTCATGTGAAATAGCAATTATTTCACGAGTAATAATTTCCAAACATTCTGAGCCACCTTTGTAACCAACAGTAGACTATTCTTAATATGCAATACATTAGTTTCCCATCTACCTACCTGGATAACCATGACATCTCCACCAGTCCACTTATTAGCTCTCATGACGCTGTTGGTCCTCCAATCGGTCCAGTACACGTAATTTTCAAACAGAGAAATGGCAAACGGATGAGAAAGAAACTCCTGATTGCTGATAACTTCATGATGGTCATTACCGTCGTAGTTACAGGTATGTATTGAATCTGACCGTGCATCCGCCCAATATATTCTAAAAGAAATATCAAAGCAAATATTTATTATTATTATTATTATTGTCCAGCAGTAGGCGGTTTGCACCGATGAAACTGCTGCTGCATATGCACTAGTTTAAAATTAGTAGTTTGGTTTTCAACAACAGTAGGTTATGTGTTAGTCGTGTGTGGATGAGTTTCCCATTATTTTACTTCATAACTTCATAACTTTGTAAATATATTTCGAGACATATTCGGACCAAGCTTTCAAAAGTCATATTGACCAAACTAAATAATAAATTCGTAGTGTAAAACTTAAAAAACCCCAAAAAATAAACAAAACAAAAAGTTAACCACAAAATGAAATATGCTTTTTGCAAAAACGAGTGTACAAAGGAGGATGAAGCTAATCTTTTCGGCTCTAACTGTGATTCTTGTAGCAGAGTGGTGTGTAAAAACTGTTCTGGGAAAAAAGCCGGTTTACTGGCCAATGAAGTAAGGGCCATCCTTCAATCAACACAAAGAACATTGTTTTACTTCTTTTACGAATGTACAGACGCCATTCTCAACACAAACTTCGCAGAAATCAAGAAAACCATGGAAACAATGGCCACCAGAATGGCATATATGGAAAGCGAGATAAAGACCCTTAAAAAACAAATAAATAAGGTTGGTACAACACATGATACAAAGAATAACAGGTATGATATTCCCTAGTGCCCAATTCGGTCGAGTTCGCGCATTACGTCACAATGAGTGATTTTAAATCAACGCCACCTAGACTTTAAGCCAGAGTACTGAAGCTTTGTTTTGATGATCAGCTGTTGAAGCTAGTCGATTCAGTTTTGAAATTTATAGGTAGCCCTTAGTTCTTTACCGGTGTGTCGCGGAAAAAATCAAAGATTTTCGTGGTTTCAAACGCGTAAATAGATTTTCTTTAAGTAAATTATGTTTATTAGTGTCCTAGTATGGTACAAGGTAGTTCAAACTAAGATACCTAACGTGTTTAATCTTTTTTAAGCATTGTGTTTTCCCTAGTTGTATGTTTGTGTCTACTGGATAATGTGTCTTTTTAGTGTGGTCTGATAAAAACTTTTTAAGTAATTTGAGCCATTAAAATAGATTTAAAAAGTCCTCTTTTAATTTAAACAGGAAGTGAAAGTGTTTGTGTAGGTATTTGTGTTGAACAAAAAACAAACAAAATGCCCTTTCATTGCGTGGTACCTAAATGCAGGGGTAATTATGATAAAAACTCGAAAGTGTCTACTTTTAAATTCCCAAGTGATCCGAAGTTAAAGAAAATGTGGATACAGGCGATAAAGAGAGTCGGTTTTACGCCTTCAGATTCATCGAGGGTAATTAGTCTAAAAAGTAAGTAGGTTTAGTATACTTATTACACCAGAAATTTGAATGATAGGTTTGCGAATTGCATTTTAATGAATGGGATATTAAAATAACCATTAGTACGTATGATGAAAGAACTGGAAATTATCTTATAGCTCCTTTAAAGATTCCAAGACTCGAAAAAGGTTAGTGGTTGCTTACTTGAATTTTTGACCTACGTACCCAGGTTATATTGTTAAAAACTAAATTTGCTGCTCTAAAATTTTAGGTGCGGTTCCTAGTAAATTGCCGGGTTGCCCTGAATATGTTTCATCACCTACATGTTCATATCGAGAAAATCCGGAAAGTAAAAAATTAAGAATGGAGTGTGATTTTATTAAACGAACCATATCTGAAAGCATAACTACTTCCAACATGTATATTGCTGAAAGGGAATTTGTTAATTTTGAAGAAGCTTTTACAAAAATTAATAAAAATCCGAATTTAACTAATTGGATCATTTCGAAACGACAACATCATATTCTTTTTATTTATATTGAGGAAATACCTAATCCAGTTATAAAGGGACTACTTTATATGAACCAGGATTTTAATATAAGTTTAGAGCATTGTGGTAACAAGGTATCAAGTTTGAAGTCCTCAAATAATGAAAAAATTAGATTTCCTTTGCTCGTGGATAATATGAATAAATTAGATACTTTGTTGGAAGCTGAAAAGTATTTAACAGAAAAAAATGAAACAAAAAGTGTTGAAAATAGTTGTGGCATAATAACAGATATTTTGGAGTCGATGTTAAATAAACTTCCGGAGAAGAACAACGAAATTGAATTTATTCAGGAGCAAGTTAACTTTTTAAAGATTGAAAAAAAGGGGGCTCTAAGATATTCATGGAAGACAACATTATTCTGTAGCCTTTTGTTATCAATATCTCCACACTGTTACAAATTTTTGCGCAACTCAAATCACTTGACGTTACCATGTAGTAGTACAATCAGGAAAGTTTGTAGTCAATTTACCACTGATCCTATAGTTGAGCAGCTTGACGATAACTTTCTTCAATATGTGAGGTCTAAATTTAAACACTTGCAAGACAGTGATAAACTTATTACTCTATTGGTAGACGAAATCCATTTAAAGCCATGTTTTGATTTTAAAGGTGGAAATATTGTGGGTGCTGCATATAATGTTCCTGAGAGCGCTACAAGTGCCCATGTATTTATGGTTAATAGTTTGCTTTCACCTTATAAGGAAGTCGTACATATATTGCCAGTAAAAACTTTAAATGGAGAAACTCTGCATAAGTTTATTAAAAAAGTCATAGAGGGCTTGGAAGAAATAGGGTTTGAAGTCATAGTTGTAGTGACAGATAATCATGCAATTAATAGGAAAGCCATGTCTATGTTTTGTAACCCCCCAAAGCTTCTTGTTGAATATGCTCATCCTTGCAGTCCTACACGACCTCTTTTTTTTGTAGTAGATCCTGTACACATTTTAAAAAATTTGAGAAATAACTGGATAAACCAACCCCAACAGTGTATGACATACCCAGATTTTGACAATAACACCCAAGACAATTCAGCAAACAACTTAAAAATTGCATCTTTTCAAACGATTAAAGATATGCACACAAAGGAATGTGGTCAACTTTTGAAATATGGATATACGCTATTCCTAAAGGCTTTGTACCCTAGCTCACTTGAGAGGCAAAATGTTAAACTGGTTCTACAAGTTTTAAACAAAAATATTGTGGTAGCTCTCAGGGAATTAGGTCCAAAAATTAATTTATCTAATTATGACTACTGCAGATTACATAGAAATTTTATGTAGGTGGTGGGACATAGTAAACGTAAAGACACCATTTAAGGGAAAAAGGTTGAGAAATATTTATCAAGAGCCAGTAACTAAAGAATCACATCATATATTTGAGTTTCTCAATAAATTTTTACAATGGCTCCAACATTGGAAATCATGTAATGGTGGTGGTCACCTAACAAAGGAAACCCATTTAGCAGTAGCACATACATCTCTGGCATTCCTTAAAATTTCCAAGTATTGTCTGTATCAGAAAGACATGAATTACATTCTTCTTGGCCAAATACAAACTGACAAATTAGAAGAACGCTTTGGGAAATATAGGTAGCAGGTTTAGATTGGTTCCGTATTAATTTGCTTTTTGCATGGCTTTTTGTAAATGATTATTTGCTTGCCAAGTAGTATATACTCAGGACAGTACAGTGCAGTACAGTACTTACCTACCCACATTATTATTGCATGATTTTTTCCTAAACAGAGCTTATTGTCCATATACCATGTAGTTCTATCGCATTTATCTCCTTTTTTTTAGGACAAGTAGATTCTGCCAGCCCTTAATGATATATTTGAAATCATAATATACTTATCCCGAGTATTTGTAATTTTCATAACATTTTAGATATCAAGCTGGGTCGCAATACCATATCTCAATTCGTCAGATCTTTGAATCGGAAAGTAAACTACGGATGCAAAGTGTAATTCCTCTTATGTTAAAGTCAAATAAATTTGGAGATTTAGAGATTTCTAAGGACAGTCTTTCAGAGTTTGTTGAAGGTGACAAATTCGAAAATGTCCACATTGCAGTAGAGTTGAGAAACAACTGTGATATTAGTGAGGACGATATTTCAGAAATTTCTGATACAGTTTTGCCTTCAATAGTGCATATTTTCACTTTTAAAAAGACTTCAATGTAAATATTGTAAAGTGTTTTTAACAGAAAATGAAATGGACTTAAATCTAAGAACAGAATTAATCAATGCAAATGATCGGGGAGGACTTTGTTATCCAAACCTTTATGTAGTAACTTGTTCGTCATACATATATATGGTTTTACAAAAAATGTTACTGAACGAGGAGTGCTTTTTAAGACATAAAAATCAGAGATATGTCCTTATGAAAATGTCTGCTGAAACAATTGATGGATTAGACCTTGATTTGTTTATGGGCCACAATTGTCCAGAACATAACCAACAATACATTATTAAGGCTCTAATAAAAACTGTTTCAAACATTCTTTTAAACAATTACGTTAAAAACCAAAACGACGCTTTAAAACCAAAGACAATGCCTGAACTAAAAAGGTCAAAGCCTACAAAACAATAGGAGACAATACTGATGTAAGTACGTTCATAAAAAATTCCTGATGATTTCTTTTTAGATTATTAGTATAATACATTAGTTGCTACTGCGATTTTCATCACACTATTGTAATTTTCACACTTTTAAACTCGCTTTTAAAGTAGATAAGTATTGTATTTTTCACGTTGTTTTTGTCTTGCTTCATAACATTATTTACGATTTTTACAATTTTACGACAATTTTCACACTTTGTGGTCATAATGTAATTTATTTTTTTCCCAAATTAGGCCGTTTTTAAAATGAAATATAAATTAAATACTGATCTCCACCTTTATCGATTTATATCGGAATGACTAGGTTTACCAGCTGATCGGAAACACATGTTCGGCTTTCTGTCTAGGTGGCGTTGCGTTAACTAGTTTTTATTAAAATCGACCCTTAAAGATCATGAACTTAGGAGCTAACTTGATTACCTCCCTTAAGAGACAGTGATTGGTCGACTCGGTCGCCGGGGTATAGCGGGAAACGCTATGATTGGTCAGATGAGTTTAGGATGCGCGGCCGGCTCCAGATGAGTAAAGGTGGTTACAGCAGATGGCGCTAGTAATACCGCCCGGATAAAGCGCGAAGCGCTATGATTGGTCGGAGGCCTTTTGAGGACGCTTAACTTTTAGCTTTCTAGACTGTCTAGCGCAGTGGATAAACGTGGCAAACAAGAGATGGCGTTAGTAGTATCGCCAAGGTTTTAATTTGTTTGGAATGCGAGGACAGTGGCGTGGAATGTTAAACTGTACAAAAGTTAAATCGTTAGATTTGAAGACGTGTTCAAAAATGGTTTTTGAACACCATCCTTCAATCAACACAAAGAACATTGTTTTACTTCTTTTACGAATGTACAGACGCCATTCTCAACACAAACTTCGCAGAAATCAAGAAAACCATGGAAACAATGGCCACCAGAATTAGTGATGGGCTTATTCGAATGAAAATTAACCTGTTATCCGGTTATTAAAATAACCTCTATTATTCGGTTTTCATTCCACAAGTATTCGAATGAAAAATAACCTGAACCCGATACGTACAAATTCAAATACGAACACAAACTACGAAGGAGCAAGCCTCACTGTCGCGTCGATTGATCAACGAGCAAGGAGCGGTTTTAATTTAGTTATGAGTTATGAAGCAAGTTTCGATGTTTTAGCTCGAATAAAAGATGAGTTTTAAAAATTCAAATGTACCGGTAGGATGTGGAATTGTGGAATGTGGAAGCCGAACTTGGGGGGTTGAAAACAGGCGAATATTAAGTTAAGATTACACAATTTACTTTTATTGCGTACCTAACATACCTAACATAGAAAAATATCCAATTTTCGGCGCCTGAACGCCTAAAAGTGCAAATACAGCAATTTGTTGACATCTTCAAAGAATCAAAATAAAAGGCGGTCGCTTTTGATCCGGCCGGCCGATATTTTTTGTTGCGATTTGCAAGCAACCCCACATATTTCTTATTTCTTTCATACTCTTCTTCGTAATGAATACGGCCTGCTTTCCAATACATAACACCAATTATCACCTAATATTTGTTTAGTTTCTAGGTTATATATTGGAGTTTAGAATTTAGGAGCAATAGAACAATACATAAGTCGTAATATAACTATAACAATATAATATGTAGTATTAATTATTAATATTATTATAGTACTATACATACATCGCCAGAGAGAAATACTTTTTTGCAAAGTAGATTTTTAATAATTATGTTCATTACATGTAATTCACACATTCAAGAATCATATTTTGGAGTTTAAGTATTTTTTAATTTAAAAACGTACATGCTATTTATTTTATTTTGTTCAATAATATGGCGTAATCAAATATTTACTCGTATTCTATTGTTATTTATAAAGCCATACTTAATAAGACAATTACAGATTACAGCAGTTACGAATACGATGCCGATGAACCTCCTTCCTAACCGGCTGCGATCGCTAACCTGAATTTATTCGAATGATTATTCAAATAATCATTCGGTTATTAATATTATTTGAATACAAATAATTCGGTTATCAAAATAATTCGGTTATGCCCATCACTAACCAGAATGGCATATATGGAAAGCGAGATAAAGACCCTTAAAAAACAAATAAATAAGGTTGGTACAACAGACAAAACCGATTCTCCACCTGATAAGGACTTGATAATTAGAGAGTTGCAAATGAACATTAAAAGCAATATAAATGCCCAATCGAAGATAATAGTAGAGCAAATAGATAAAGTAATGAAGGGGCTACAAAACTCCATGCAAGAATTGGTTGTTACAGTTCAGGGTTCGGGTCACAACAAAGAAGGTGTACAAACAAAACATGGTACAAAGGAACATCAACCAGGACCAACAGCCATTGGAAGTAGCTACAGTTAACAAAATGACAGATATTATAAACCTGTGCAACGATACTAATGTTACAAATAATAGTAACAGTACATTAAAAGCTAAATATAGAACAGCAGGAGGATCTCAAAAAGGATCAACTAATAGACAGGGAATACAAGGTTCTAATTCGACATTTTCAAGCTTGGTAGCGGCTAGTGAGAGAAAGCATTTCTATATTGATAATTTAGCTCCAAACACCACTGCTGAGCAGGTTAAAGCATATGTAGAGGAACAAAAAGTTTCTGTCATATCTTGTGATCATATACAATCGAAAGATCTCCTCCAGTCATCATTTAAAAATCACAATAAATCCACAGTTTGAAAAGAAGATTATGGTGAGTGACTTTTGGCCTAACAATGTCAAGATCAAACCATTTATATGGAGAACAGGAATCAATTATCATCGCAGAAATTATACGCAACGAGTCAATGGCCTCGATAGAAACCGGCCTGAAAAATAATGACATTTTATATGTGAACTCGCAAAGTATTCTTGCAAACAAGGATGAAATTATATCAAAAATGTTTAATTGTATGCCCAAAATTATAATACTGAGTGAAGCAAGATGCACCCCAGAAATCTTTGTCCAAGGATACAGTTTTATAAGATGTAACTCAAGTATCAGACAAACAGGTGGTGTCATTATTTTTGTCAAGAATAACATCCCATTCACAACTGAAAACGAATATATAGAAGATAAAAATTACTGAATACAGTTCATATCAGTAAAAATCGATGGAAAAATATGGCATATAGGTGCACTTTATCACTCACCGAACTCAAGTGATGCTGTTTGCTGTTATGCAAAACAAAATAAAAAATTTATTACAAATCTATGGAATAGATCAGAAAGTTAAAGAGTACACCAGAATAACAATAAGCAGTAGTACATTACTTGACTATATGTTAGCAAAAACAGACTCGTTAAAGGTCACAGTTTACCATGTTCCGAGAATTGCTGACCATTCAATTATCAGTGTAAAATTTGGAAGATTTAGTGAAGCAAATCGAATAATAAAAAATAATATGATATACTACACACAACTGAATGATGAAGCATTTTGTGATATTAATATAAAATTATCGGCATGTACATGGGAAACAAACAGCTGTGATATTAATTTAATATATAATAATATTTTAAATAATTGTAAAAATATTTTAGACACGCACTATCCTATAATGGAAAAATGCGGTAAAAACAAATCAGTTCCTTGGTATGATGCTGAATTGAAAATTAAGTCCAAAGAGAAAAATATTGCCTACAAAAAATTTATTGAAAGCATTGAAAATAGAGAGTTATTATGGATAGAGTATAAACAAACCAGAAATAGTTTTGTAAACCAATTAAAGCAGAAAAAGTATCATTTTTATGAAACGAAGATTGAAGAAAATAGACATAATAGTAAACAGATGTGGTTATTTCTAAAAAGTTTATATAAACTTCCTCAAAATGAGATAAATTTTGGTAGCCCAAGCGAAAATGGCGAAGTAATAAAGGCAAATAGTCAAAAAGAAGCCGCTTGTATGTTCAATGATTATTGAATAGTATTGAAATCATTGTAGGGAGTATAGATCCTCCTAATGAATGGAAGTGTCAAAACATGTTCTTGATAAAGGAACCATTGAGTAATTTTAAGACCATTTCTTTTCAAGAATTATTGAAAATTATAAAAAGAAGTAAGTTAAAGAAAGATTGATGGGAATACCTTAATTCACAATTTTTAAAGAATACCATAAAAAGTATTGGACATGTTTTGCTGCATTTTGTGAATACATCTTTGCGCAGCGGTTCCTTCCCCATTGAATTAAAAACTAGCAAAGTAACACCAATTCCAAAAACAACAAATGCAAATCATATTTCTAAATTTAGGCCAGTCAATGCTCTACCATGTTTGGAGAAAGTGATAGAGAGAGAGCGGTTTTTGATCAAATACTGGATTATTTTAATAAGAATAAATTGTTCTTAGGAAATCAGTCAGGGTTTAGAAAAAGTTACTCATGTCAGACTGCTCTACAGCTAACTTTGTCCAAATGGAAAACACAAGTGGATGACGGAAAATATGTTGTTGCCATATTCTTTGATTTCCAGAGAGCTTTTGAAACAATAGACCGTGAAATTTTATTGAAAAAATTACAATTTTATAGAATAAGCGGTGGAACATTGAATTGGTTTGTGGAATATTTGATCGGGCATAGGTCACAGTACACAAGAATGGTAAATACAGACTCAGAGAAAAGACAAAATAATTACGAAGTATTTTGGGACCTTTACTGTTTATTATCTATATCAATAATATGAATTTTATTGAGGGAATAGAATTTTCAAACTTGTTTGTTGATGACACCCTAATTTTGATGTGGTGGAAAAAATATAGAAGAAAGTATCACAAAAATTAAACTACTTATTTTAAGGTTCGACGAGTTCCTAAAGATAAACAAACTAAAATTGAATGTTGAAAAAACAAAGGCAATAATAATAAGTACTAAACCAAAACTTAATAAAATTAACATGAAATCTATTGATTTGGAAATTGGCGGAAAGAAAATTCAGTGGGTTGATCATATGAAGTATCTTGGTTTTGAAATTGACCGCATTCTAAGTCGTAATGAACATTTTGCATTTGTAAAGAAGAAAATAAGTAAGAAACTTTATTTTTTTGCAAGAGCAGTGAAGTTTCTGACACTCTCTGCAAGAATTACATTATTTAAAAGCATAATTCAACCGCACTTTGATTATTGTGCTAGTATGCTTTATTTAATGGCAAAAAAAACATATAAAATGTCTTCAGATATTATTTAATAGGGGTTTTTAGTAGGTGTTAGGAAGCAGTAAGATATACACCTATTAGGGTAATGTTGGGAATCTTGAATCGGATGTCTGTGAAACAGCGATTGTATTTCTTAACAATGATCCTTATTTATAAATTGAGAAAAAGTTTGTTACCAGCATATTTTAAAGAGTTTAATTCATTAAGAAGTGATATTCATAGTTATTTTACTAGACAACGCAACAACTTCCAAATAAACAGAACACACTACTCATCGACAATGAAATCTTTATTTTATAAGGGTCTAAATGAATATAATAAAGTTCCTAATAATATTAAAAATGCTACAACAGTTGCAATTTTTTATAAAAACTATTGAAAAAGCATATTCTTAGTTCCTAAAAATGCCTTACTAACTTTCTGTGATCAAATTGGACCTACAATTGTTTTTTGTCAATTAATTAAACCTAACCTTTAATTGAGTATTTGTCTATATTTAAAGTCGATTGTTATTTTAACTTTTTATGCTAGCTGTGATAAGATTAATATTTGTATAGTCATTTTTTTTAATGTCGGTTTTTACTTAGTGCTATCTATTATGTGAGGTATAGCTTTTCTTATATTAGGGTTTCCTCTCTGAATACACGTGAAATTTGTCACGAAGGGCTCATGTAAAGCAGGTTTATAGTCTCAATATGGCACAAAGAAGATTTTTGGGTATAAGCTGCAGTGTATATAAATTGCTTAGATAAATTATTTGTTTGATTATTTACAGTCACGCACTCATATTACTTTACTCATCACAAGACATTTATCGATATCACAGTTACACACTTATATGCTAGTATCACAGTTCCCTGAGCAGGATGCAACTTAGTGTTCCAAAGGTGGAGTTACAGATATATGCACATCACATTCACAGCTAGTGAACCAAAGTGGTGTTAACAATTTGCAAGTCCTCGTCTGCTCTGTTTTTGAAAACTTTTATGGAGGAAGCGGTGACAATTTCTTCTCTCAACGAGTTCCACGGATCCACCACTCGATTAGAGATAAAGTTTTTTCTGGGAAGTTTAGCACACCGTTGTATCGACATTTTAAGGCTATGGCCACTTAGGTTTGCATTTTCACTGACCTGGTAGATGATAAGGTCAAGTGCATAGTACCCATTTAAGGTTTTAAAAGTCCCTATAAGGTCCCCTCTTAGTCTTCTTATGACAAGTGCTTAGTTTTTAGTGGAATTTTTGTGGCCCGTCTCTGGACTTTCAAGAAGTTCTATATCCTTTGCAAAATAGGGATTCCACACGTTATGCGCATATTCAATGGGACTTGTAGAGTTTTGTTATAAATTCCACTGTTTTGCTTTCAAAGGCTTTTCCAATGAGGAACAGAATTGAGTTTGATTTCTTGACAATTTTTGCTATGTGTGTTTCCCATTTGAGATCGGAACTTAATGTTACTCCCAAATCCTGCTGTTCTTCCACATGTTTTAGTGGTCTAGTCTTAAGATAGTAATTGTGCTGAGAGTTATTTTTTCCTATATGATGACAAGTACACTTATCTTCATTGAGCTGTAGTTGCCAGGCTGGTGTCCAAGCTTCCAATGAGATTAGGTCATCAGTCAGTGTCTGACTGCTAGTGAGAGGATTTCCAAAGATCTTAGTATCATCAGCAAAAAATGCCAGGTCAGACTTGATGTAGTCAGTCAAATCTGCAATTTAGACCAGAAAGAGAAGTGGGCCCAAGACGGAACCCTGGGTACTCCACTAAGAACATGGTTTGGACGTTTGATTTTCACCTCTTACCTTACAGGATCGTGCTCTGAGAAAGTTTTCGATCCAAGTGAGTAATATTCCTCGTATGCCAAGGTACTTCAGTTTTTATCAAGAGCTGGTGTGTGATACCTTATCAAAGGCCTTTTCATAATCTAGGTAAAGTGTGTCCACGGGTTGTTTCTGATCAAAACTTTTTGCCCATCGGTTTAAGCATGTTATCAAATTCGTAACTGTTGATCTTTTGGGAAGAAATTCGTGTTGAATTGGTGGTATACTTTTATTTTCTAGAAATAATGATGTAGTTTCCCTGACAATAACCTTTTCCATCAGCTTATAATAAGGGCTACATGTATGGCTCATTGTATTTGGTTCCTTTTTTAAAAATGGGGATGACATGGGCACTCTGCCAGATCTCTGGAAAGTTTCCAGATTCAATAAGCTGATTCATAGCCTCTGCTAAAACAGCTGCCAGTGAGTCTTGACATTTTTGCCGGAATACCGTTGGGATATAGTCCGAGCCAGGGCTAGAGTCCGATTTGATGGATGTTAATGCTTCTTTTACCTTTTCTGGTGTGAAAACAACTATTGGTTCCTAGTGGGAGTGAAGGAAAGTTCGTGAGGTTCTCCTTAGTGTAGATTATACCAAACTAATTTGCAAATAGGTGTGCCACCGCTTCAGGATCGGACACAATTTCCTGAGTAGCAGGGTTTTTTAGGATAATAGTGCTTACATTTGCGTTTAATGATCTTTTGACATATTTAAAAAATTGCTTACCGGAATGTTCTAGCAAATTTACTTTGTATCTTTTGCGTGCGTTCTTTATTGAAGTTTTTAGATTATTGTTCTGTCTCTGGTAAATTGCATACTTGTGGTTAGTGCTATCCCTTTTATATACATCCCATAACTTACGTTTTTTTGCGAATTTCCTTACTAATTTCTTTATTTATCCAAGGCTTTTGAAAGTTTGTTCTGACACATTTTTCAGGTATGCAGGTAGCGATTGCTTTGCCCACTACATTTATGAATGCTTGCTATTTATCTTCAGCGTGTCCTAGTTGACCAATATAATTGTTAATCTTTACCCAGTCAGACTTCCAGAAGTTACGCTTATTGACTCTCTTAGTTGGCTTAAGAGTAATTTTAAGCTGAACTGTAGTGCTGATAGTAACATAATCGCTAAGGCCAATGGGTGGTAGGCTATGTATATCTGCCACCAGTCTTTTATCGTTTGCCAATATGAGTTCTAAAAGAGAGCTCTGTTCTCCCCGAAATCTGGTTGGGAAATCTACGATTTGCACACCATTCCACGTTTTGTATGCTTCCAGCAAAGTTTGCGACTTGTTTAAGAGTTAGCGACTGCATTCTATTCCAGGGAGATTAAAATCTCCAAAAACGAAAACAACCTCCTCGTTTTCGAATGGTAGTGTTAATAGCCTCCTGATCTTGCAATGAAATGTTTGATAGTGTAGTGCATAGAGACATCCAATTAGCATTTTTAGGTTTGATATTTTTTATGTTAATCCACAGGGAGTTAACACAGTCGATGGAAGTTTGTATTTTTCACTTGGGAAGACCTGTACTCGGTTTCCAGCAATGTTCTGCTTACAATAACGATGTCTTTATTTCGGAAATTGCGGATGCGGATGTAAACAAAAACAAAGAAGATGAGTGGAAATTGGTACAGAGAAATAGGAAAGGAAAACGTCCAGAGCCCAGCAGAGGTACTAGACAAAATGTGACTCAATTATCAACGGCTAATCCTGCCAGATTGGCCTGGATATTTATCTCAGGTTTCCATCCTCAAACCCCGGCGGAAAACATAACAACATTCCTTAAGGATAATGGTTTTGATGGTTGTTCATGCTATAAAATGCAGACTAGGCAAGATAAGTTCAAAAGCTCATTTAAACTATCTGCTCCTATGACCAGGAAAAAGGATATTATGTCCCCAGATTTGTGGCCCGAAGGTGTGGTTATCAACCATTTTTTAAATCTCCAGAGACGCCAACCTTTCGAGAAGGGCGTGAGAGTAGCAGAGCCAAAAAACAGCTCCTAAATACTACAATAAAATTGTTTCATACAAACATCCACTCTCTGAGAAACAAGTTGAATGCACTTGACGCTGTTTTGGTTGAAGAGGGACCTCATATTGTGTGTCTAACTGAACACTGGATGCAAGAGGATGAAATCAAGTTACAGCATTTTAATAACTATGGCTGCAGAGCACAATTCTCACGAGAGTTCTCCACTCTGCTATCTTCACTCCTGATTTTTTAAATGTCCGGTCCATAGACTGCAATTTCAATGTTGAAAAATGTGTCGAGTGTGAGTTTTTATACAAAGTTCTAATCTATATGTTTTTGCAGGGTGCTTTGACACTTTTTTAACCAAACTTGATGAATTTTTAAACAGATTTGATAAACAAACTCATGTTGCGCTGGCTGGGGATTTCAATGTGCATTTTGTAACTCCTCAAAGAGAAGCAGTCCTGCTTTATGACCTATCGGAGGGCCATGGTTTTGAACGCAAAATTACGGAAACTACTAGAGGTATTTCGTGTCTGGACAAAATTTTTATTAATTTCGCTCCAGGTGTCTTAGATGCTCAGTCGGTTGAATTTGAACTGTCAGACCACAGATCTCAATTATTATTAACATTTGAATTAAACTTAAATCAGAATTTTGTACAATATGAACTTAGGCAGTTCAGACCTCTCACTCAAACCGGGATGTTTAATTTCTATAATCAAATCGAAGCTTGCTCCTTCAACTTTGTTGATGATGATACCGTAGATGTAACAATAAAATTTGAAAAGTTCATAAGAATAATTGAGAAGTCTTACTTGGATTGTTTTCCATTAAAATCCTATAAAGTTCAAATAAATGAGCCTGGTCATAGCTCGTGGTTTGATAATAATCTGAGGTATATGCGTGATCAACTTAGGTTGCTTGGTGAGGTCTGTAGGCAATATAATCGTCCTGCTGACATTCTGGAGTATAAATCATTTTAAAAAAAACATATAATAATGCGATTAAAACAGCTAAAATAGCCCACAATGATAGCATAATTGTGTCCGCTAAAAATCCAACAAAAGCAATGTGGAAAATCATAAATAAATCGAGAAACTTAGACACCCACGAAGAAATTAGTTCACTTCTCTCACATTCCGATTTCAATAACTATTTTTGCAGCATTGCACAGAATCTCACAAGCAAAATAGATCCAAGTGAACATAGTCCTCTACAAAATCTTGAACACATGGCTCCTCCACTCAATGTTTTTAACTTTTCCCCTGTGTCTTTAAATGAAGTTAGAGACATCATAAATAACATTAAAAATAAAGCAAGCTTTGGTCTGAGAATTGAATTAATTAAATCTATCAAAAACGTAATAATCAGTCCTTTAACTAAATTAATAAATTGCTGTTTTAGTCAGAATGTCTTTCCTGACATACTAAAGAAGGCTCTTGTTGTGCCTGTCTATAAAAATGGCGACAAAACTGAGACCAAAAATTACAGGCTCATCTCTTTGTTGCCAGTATTATCTAAAATTGTTGAAAAGTGCAAGGCATTGAGGTTGGTGAAGTTCTTTGGGGGGAACAGATACTTTACGGAAAGTCAGTTTGGTTTTCGAATGGGCAGGAATACTACACTGGGTATATTAAACCTTATTGCCGATATTCTTGATTCTTTTGATAATCTCCAATATAATACTGTTCTTTTCTGCGACTTGAGTAAGGAATTTGACTGTGTCTCCCATGAACTTTTGCTGAGCAAGCTAGCCCACTATAATTTTGGCACAGGTAGTGTTAAACTTGCCAATTCCTATCTAAGTAATAGATCCCAAGCTGTCAGGGTGGGTGGGGTGTGTTCTGAGGAAAGGGTTGTGAACATAGATGTGCCTCAAGGATCTGTCCTAGGGCCGATTTTAGTCCTAAGTTATGTAATGATCTTCCTTTAAACAGAGATAAAGAAAAATACACCCTTTTTGCGGACGACACCACCATCTCCCGGTCAGTGGGATCAGTTGGTCAGGCAGTTGTACAGCTTGTAGCTATACAGGCAAGAGTGAAGGACTGGTTTAACGCAAATAAGCTCCTCCTGAATGAATACAAAACAGAAAAATTGTTTTTCTCCCTCAAAGATTCTAGAAACGTTAATGAGAATAAGGAGTGTTCGGTTCCTTGAAGTGTACATTGGCCCCACTCTGAGATGGGATGTCCAAATTAATCAGGTTTCATCAAAGCTTAGCAGGGCTCTTTTTGTCCTTCCCAAAATGTCTCGGAAAATGTTATGAAAACATCGTACCATGCTATATTTCATTCTGTAATGACATATGGTGTTTTGGTTTGGGGTCACTCCCCACTTGTGGCCAGAATTTTTGGGTTACAGAGAAGGGCTATCCGAATCATGACGGGTCTGGGTTTCAGGGAGGATTGTAGACAAGCATTTAAATATTTTAATACACTTACCTTACCATCTCACTACATACTAGAGAATTTGATATATGTGAACAACAATGAGGATAAATTCGGAGTGCATGGTGGGGTCCACGGTTATGATATAAGACAAAAAAAAAACTTACTCATCCCAGCTTATCATAGGTTGAAAAGGTGTCAAGATGACCCAGGCTATCTATCTATAAAATTGTTCAATGCTCTTCCAAATTCCATAAAGAGCTTGGAACGAGAAAAATTTAAGAGTAAAGTTAGGCAGATTTTATGTTTAAATTGTGTTTACTCATTTGATGAGCTCTTAACACATATATTTTTATCTTTTCTATTTTTAAGCAAACATTTTATTCTGGCTTTATTGTATTAATCTACTGTAGTTTAATTGTATTGTGTAACAACAATCTTATAATTTTAACAAATATTTAGGGTTTAAATTGTGCAGATGCTTAGGCTAAATGTTTTAGTTTTATAACTGTGTACTAATTTTATTACAATAGTTTCCTACTATTTTTGACGAGTGTAATCTATGTATAATGACATGAAATATATTGAGTATTGAGTAATACACACAAACACCCCCACCCTTATGTGTCTCTCGATCATCAGAGAAGAGTTCATACCCAGTCATGGCTATGAGTGAGGAGTCACTTATGTGGTTTTTAAGCCAGGTTTCGGTTAAGATGACAAGGTCTGGTTTGATAACTATTTTAAGTTCAGCTTTTTTTGACCCTATGGCATTTACATTACTGTACATGAAGTGGACATCGAGAAGGGTTAGAGCTACTGTATTTGTTTTTTGTGCAAATTGAATAATGCTTAGTGGTGTTTTGGAGTTGGATTGAGTTGTGAGGTATTTTGACTAGCTTGTTGGGTTTTAGTTATCTTGGGGACATTATTTATGTATCGTATTCTTATGTCATTCTCACCTTGTTGTTTACGTTCATTAAAGTGCTTTATTAATCTTTCAAGAAACTCCCTCTTCATTTTTGTTTTATTCGATTTGAGGTAGCTTAGAAATTTTAGCTTTTTCTTTAAAAAAAACTAATGGAGTATGTCTGTTTGAGAAGATAACTTTTATTGGGCATTTGTTTTCAGTATATTTTCCTATTCTATGCATTCTTATGCTGTCTAATGAGACACTATTGTTTAGTTTTGTAAGCAAATTACAAACCGTATTTGTATGCTGTATTCTTTGTTGGGATTCGCTGATTCATCGAGACCGAAAATCAGAAGATTTGATGCCCTTACTTCTCTTTCCCTTAGTTCTGCTATATTAGGTTCAACTTGACTCCTTGATCCTGGAGGGGTGGCTTCTTCTGTACCAGATGTATGTGAACTGTATTTCGATGTCCATACATCCTTATGCTCTTTAAAAATAGTGGATTGGTGTTCTAGGGCTTCTCGTAGTGCAAGAAGTTCGGCGCTAAAGTTGTCTTTGATGTTTATTAACTCATCGTTTATGCTTATTTTGCTCTGTTCTAGTTCATGTTTTAGTTCGCTTGCAGTTTTCTCCACTTGTCTTTTTGTAAGTTCTGTTATCTCAACTGTGCTGGAATCTTTCTTGCTACCTAGTTTTTCAAGCTCCGCTCGAAGTGCAGATACTTCTTTTCTGAGTTTAGGCATATCTTTCGCCTCAATGGCA
>MU182406.1:335217-363492 GCA_016904865.1 Pissodes strobi | reverse complement strand
TTCGATTTTCTGCCAATAATTGGTCAACTTTTGTATTTAATTCATTTGTATTTTTCAACAATAATTCCAAAATATCGTTTAGCCCCTCAATCATATTCGATTCAATGCCATCTTCAACTCTACTCCTCTTCCTCGACCTCACAGAAATATTCTCGCTCCCATTTTCACCCTGTGTCTCAGTACAAAGTTGGCATCTCCACGTAGCCCTTTTCGTAATGCAAAATTGACGTGATATATCGCTAAAACTATCTACAGCGCACTAAGCACATGACAGCATTTGCCGTCAGTGTCCGGTTGGACATAATAGTGGTTGCGGCATATGCCGACTGTGTCCCATTCAGCATATACCAATAGAACTTAGTGTCCGCGAAAGTGTTAAGAATTGATGACAAGGTTATAAATAATACGACAAGCATTGGCTTCAGTAAGAATACTATCCCGTCAACTTCTTTCTATATATTGGCCCAAGCATCGCAAACTTTTTTTTGCAAATAAAACGTCTCTATTTTTAATATCAATCCTTCAAATTCTCGGCTTGTTTTGTTGAATATTTTCTTCAATGAGGTATATATATACATGTCGCATGAGAGAACAGCAATTTTTATTTCAATGCAAGACTTACGTTAACATATTTTTCATATCGGTGTACACAATAATCTTTTGAAGTTGGTCGCTGAGGAATGATCGGCGTAAATCCAGCAGCAGGGACAGCTAATTGTTTTCTAGCATATATTGTAGCCTACACAAAACCCAGAGTAAATTATCTAATTGCGAAATCCTTTGACTGTATTGTATTGAGCAGCTACTGTCCTTAAAATTTGGTACAAAAAGATGTGTTTTTATTTCGAAATGAAGAATTTCTTGACAGTTCAAAGTTTTTAAATAGTTATTATTATTATACGGAGCTATAGGCTTCAATTTAATGAGATTTATCTGGCTTTCAGTGTTTTTTTTTTTATAATTGATGCAATATCCGAATTTATTTAATACATTTATCAAATGCTTCGATCTAGTTAAATGATGAATAGATTCCGTAAAGCTGTTTTGGAGTTTGTTTCTCTGTGATTGTAAAATATTATCATAAAACACTATCAACGCTCGTCGATAATAATTATCACTTAATTTTTTATTCCTAACACAGAGCAGTGCTTGCATGAAAGTAAGCCAAGTTTTCGGTAATTTACCGTCGTTTAATGATTTTTCGATTAAAGTTTCATCACATAAATTGCCACTTGGTATCAGTTCCGTCGTTAGTAATTCTTTCCGTAGTTGTTTTGCGCTCTTAACAAAATAGTTCGTTGAATTTATGTCGCGAATATGTCCAGTGGTACGTTACTCATAAATACTAATAACGATTTTGATCGGTTAGCCGGATATGAAAACCAAACGTTTTCATCATACTTAACAATGAGTAGTGATTTTACAACGCGATTTTCTACAGCTGCATCTTCTATTTTATTGAGTTTAGCTAGTCGGTTGTCCAAGAAAGATACTTCAAAAGAGTGAGACGAAAATCGATTTTTTTTTTCAGCTATCAGCTTTCCAAATGCCTCTTGAGGTATTTTACTCAAAAGTCGACCTGCAGGATGTTCAAAAATTTTCGGTAGGCTCAAATAATCACGTTAATAATGTTTGTGATGCCTAATATACGAATAAAACCCCTGGTTGTTCACAAGTACAAATTTGTGTAAAAACATGATCTTGTTTAATACGTGAAGTAATGAAAATTTATTGCGCTGCTGAAAGTTCACGGCATAAAAAAAGTTGTTTATTCTTGTTCCTTGTTAACTTGCCGCAATTTAGGCATTTCTACTCTTCATTAATTTCTAAAATCCCCTTTAATGGTTGAAGAATATTTCTTCTACCTGAACACTTACTTCTGTATTGGAGGTAGGCACATCTTTTTTCAATGCTATCAATACTATTTCTCGTCGCCTTATTTTTTCTACACATGTATTTATCCTAATCCTGCAAACTCTGGATTATTTTTTAACTTTTCAGCATCACAGCTACTGGCAACATCCAGTTTCTTATTATTTGGGAACTAGGTAGGTACGAATCTGTGCATAGTTTCCTGTCCTCACATTTTGCATGCGCAAGTACCTTTGGCGCCCACCCAATTGCAATAATATTTAGGTGATAATTATTAATCTAATTTTAATTGCTCCCAGCAGCCGACAAACCAAAGCTTTAAAGACAAAATTGGCTTTAGCAAACTCTACGCTACTGGCTTGTGTTGCTGCTGCAGTTCTGTCTTGTATAATTTGATCATAAATAAGAAGGCAGACTTCCTAAGTTTTATTTTGGCCCAGTCACGTACCATGGGTCAGCCATGAGCTCACTGCCTGAATATTAAAATCTTAATGATTAGAAAGAGCTATTTAAATGGAAAGAAATCAGCAGGGTTGATTTTAGTTTACACCGATGTTTTCCTAGCTCTTGTTTTGGTATATAATAAGAATTTTACTGAAGATAAAATGGGAAACAAGCGACGCCTCCATCTGGTATTTTTATATTTATTATGAATAAACCACAGTAGGTGCCTACCAGCCACCAAGATACTGCAGCATGGTATTTTGTTTTCAGTAAAGTCAGAAATCATACATTTTATGGAAATGCTTATAAGATTTTGCTTGGAAATAATATAAGTATGCCTAATATTTTTATTAAATGAGTCGGGATCTATTAATATTTTTCTCGGAGTAGCTGAATCAAGAAAACGATGTGAGTTTGGAATAGAGTCAACAGCATTGTCAGTATCATTAAAAACTGATCACCGGGCTTGGAAAACAAACCTCGGTAAAGGAAGGTAATATTATATTGGAATCTTTGAAAGCACTAGGGAGGGTGCCCATCCAACAGGAATTGATAATAAAATTTGCTAAACGAATGTCTCATATTGAAGGCCGAATCTGTTAATCAGATTACGGCAACTTTTTTCATTACCAGATTTTAATCACTAAGGTGATTTAGTGTGTCAAGTGAAAACAACACACCATTTATGGAATGTTATTGTGCTGATTTTACGCAAAATATAAATTCAGGGATTTATAAGCAGAAGTAAACAAAGATTTATTGGTTTGTTCTAGCTAAGGCGATTTACGTTGTTTATATCATGTAACGCTAACTCTTATGACGTATTTTTATCTCGACTCCAAAAATACCTATATAAAAATGTGGACAAGTTCTGGCTTTTTAAATAGGGTAATCGAAATTACTTACACTATCTCATCTTTGTTTATCTTTTTAATTGAAAACGATAACGAGATTCTTATATCTAGTTCACTATACTCTTCATTCTTCCGTTTTGAGCCAATTATATCCATCAGTGACTTAGGTAATCTAGATATCTCTTCAGTGATTTTTCCATACGTCGCTGTTCTGTACTTGTTGCAACGTGTCCAAGAAGACTCTGCATAATGTCATTAACTTTCCCTCTTTATCGTATTTCTATATTTTCGCTTTGTTCTCTCCAAACTGTGAGAATCATAGATCATTCCGGGAAATATTAAGCTATCAACATTGTTGCAACGAAAAAGAATCTCTTTAATTATAGACACGCGCTTAGTTATTAGAAAACAGCTCAACGTAGTTTTTATTTTCACTTCATTTCTACTATCTCTTATTTGGTCTATTTTAAACTACATTTCGCTGTTAGCCATGACCTTGACATTATTTAAATCCGTTTGACATCATATTATTATGTTCTTAGCTCCTTTCATTTAAATATTATCAATGTCACAAAATCGAAGACGATTTAAATGTTTTATTTCCATGTTTATTTGCTCCTTTTGGATCACCGCTAATTTATAAAAGATTTTTTTTAAATAAAGTGTAAATGTTTGGAAAGATAATGTCTGGTTTTGGTTTGGGCTGGTAAATATTTTATTATTATGCCTATCAAAATTCAAAATTTAAATAATTTGTTATCCAAAACACATGACGTATGTAGTATACACTTACATACATACTATATCAGTTGTTGGGAAAACACCCCAACAAGTGTAAAGTCTTTCCGAAGTTAATTGAAAAAGTTGGGACTCTTAATAATTTGTAATTACTTTATGTAGGCGCTCGCCGACAAACTGAGAACAGACGAGACGTGCCGACATGAAATTAAGAGTCCCAACTTTTTCAATTGACTTCGTAAAGACTATATTAACTTATCGTTTTTCGCCGTATACTTTTGTGATAAGACCCTGTGTGTTCGTAGTATGATTGAGCCATAATTAAAACCCGAAAGATTTATTTCACCCCAGGTAAATAGCAATTTGTGCATTGAAAGCATCATACTTCAGTTACTTTACTCCTTAGTCCGACCCTGGATCTGTAGATTCCATTACATAAAACAATGGCTGCAGATATAGCTAGTTGTCATTCTCTGTTCTCTGTTAAGGAAAACGTTTTTAATCGTTTAAATTTACATCTTCATCTCCGTCAATGTTATATAAACACATATGTCAAATACAAAAAGAACATTTTTCTACCCTCTCAAATGCATTCCGCGTCCGCGCAATTCCCGCTCTCTTCTCCCTGCCGCCCGGTAGAAAAAAATTAAGTTGAGAAAAAAAGTGCGCTACGAACATTCGACTAGATAACATCTGCCTCTATCGCAGCACTCGTTAACGCGAAGATATTAGGCCGTTTCCTCATTTGTTTGCACAGATATTTAGGAAATATCTCGTGTACTCTGTGTTACCCTTTTCTAACTTGGATTAGGGACGCTTTTGGGCGTTTAGGCGCAATTTCTCAAGACGTAGAAGCTGTAGAGTCTCTACCGTTGATAGAAGTTAAGATGGCGGTCGGAAAATTGTAGTAAGATAGATCTATTCCTGTACTCAAGACTAGAATCGAGTCCGAAGTCTTATATCTCTGGTGGTTAATTTGAGAGAATTGCAGAAGAAGCAAAGTACCAAGGTATTGAGTATAAACGGAGAAGCGGATAGTTGAAATAAACGAAAGTTTATTAAATTCAGTAAAAAAAGGAGTTCGTGTTAATTAAATATAATCAAAAATTTTTGTTAGATATTTACTAGTAGTTAACCTGATTTAAGTATTTAGTTTTATGTGTGTGGACATAACAAAGACTATTTAACTTTAAAGATAAGTTTGTAAAGTGGAAATCTCATAAGAGGGTATCATCCAACTGAAGAACAAGACATTTTATCGAATTGTTATGCTACTATGCACCAGGTATGGTATGGTAAATGGTTAGCAAAAAGAAGAAACATGGCAGGACCCAAACCATAGCCCTATGGCACACCCATCGAAACATCAAGAATATTGGATAGAGCAACGCCCGATGAATCGGTAAACCTACTCCTAATTAAAATAAGTTGTTTACGCACATGCAAGTAAAGATGAGAACCAATTTAATACCACCTCCTTGTTACCATACGACTCTATCCTCTGAAAAAGAGCATTATGCCGACACTTCGACTCAGTCCAAAGTCACAAAAAAAAATCTCAACAGGGCGCTCGCCGGCCTCAAGAATATCCACAACCTCAATGAGAAAGGGCAAAACAGCCGATGTCTTTGTTCTGTGGGATACGAGTCCATGTTATCGTGTTAATAATATATTATTTTAAACTAGACAAGAGAGCAATCTGAAAAGCTTTGCATATTCAAAAATCTTAGAAAATATGACGTCAGAGCATATGGCGATCATCTTCTGGCAACATAGGGTTGCCCTTTTTTAAATAAAGGAATCACCTTCCAAAGCTTAACAGGATCCGACAACATTCCAGTTTCACACGATTTATTGATGAGAGCTTTTGTGACCGCAAATACAGGTCCCAGCTGTAATTTTAGATGTGCTAACTTATTTTGTTCTTAATTATGCTCATAATTTTACATTCACTAAATGGCCGGACACTATCATACTATCCAAAAGCCCAGGCTACCAACTGACGTTATGAGAGTAACCATTTCCGCCACCTCCTAATTATAGCTCAGGAAATGCTTTATAACAAGCTGAAATTTGGTACACTTATTCTAGGTGTGATATTGTCATTATTTAAAACTCCCCATACCTCCCCCGCGTGCTTTCTGAGATATGGAATTATACAGGGTGTTTATTTTGAAACTTACCTTTACCCGTTATCCGCGTAAATAGGTATAACTGTGAAATTCGTTGAAACATAAGAACAAATTTGTTGAGTGTGAATTATTTTTACGAAAAATTAAGCACCCCTTAAACCTATCCAGCTTATAACGGCCACCCCAAGTTTTTGAGACGAGGCGCGCGGTGAAGTTCATAATTTTAAACATTTTTTTTTTATTCTGTACATTTTGACGTCCCGTTTTTTCCGTTTCTGCGTGTTGTACATTTAGATTGGTAGTTCTAGAGGGTAGGGATTTAAACTTCAAACCTCTAGCGCCCAGGGCTACCAACCCGAATGTCAAAGATTCAGAAAAAATAAAAAATTTACATTAAAATGTACCGCATAAAGCCTTTTAAAATGATGTATCTTACAACAACCTCGCCCCTGTTTCATTAATTTTGTACGTAATGGTAACCTTAGATATTAAAGGTTTTATCCAATTTTTCGTAAAACATGCATATTATTATAAACGTTTTATTGATAAAGCGAAATTTATTAAACACAAATGTTTATTATTGTAAAAGGATTACATTACATTGTCATCATCATACGTAGGTTCGGGTGTATTTTCACATGATTGGCCAATGCAATGGCGGCACATGGCCGAACACGTCAAGCCTGCTTTACGAGACTCGCAGTTGCGTTCGCACCCCTTCTTACAACCGCAGCTGATAAGATGTAGTAATTCATCCGATGCAGAGGGTAGCTCTGTTGTTACTGGAATCAGAGTTTGGTCACGCTTTGTCTAACCCCATTCACAAGGTGGAATATCGTTTCCCATCCAGCGCTGTACCTGTAAATAGACACGATACGAATGCTGCCTAGTTGCGTCTTTAGTAGGTGGTAAAGATGAGAGCTGAAAACTATCCTGTATTATTGTTTGACAACTGTCTGTTTGTACAAGTAATATCTTAGCTCATCCAAATCAACTTTGAGACTCCCTTTATTGTAGAGATGCAATACAAATGCTTCCCCAGCATGTGCAATGTCCTTTCGGTTCGCTCGAGGATCGTTAAATACGGATACTGTTTTTCGCAACTCTATATTGTCTAAACATTGAAAAGTTTTTACCTTTCCTTGTCTAAAAAGGCAGATGTTGTGTCACAGCCAGACATTGCATGTGCAAAAAGTACGATATCTTTCAGGTCTCCAAGATTTTTTTGAATTTCCGCAATATTGTAACATTTGCTTGCAGCCTTTCCACTTCCAGGTTTTAACATAAAAACTTTTGAAGATTGTTTATTACCTCTTGCAATTAATATTGTTAAAATATCTGTATCGGTAGCGACAACAGTGACAGAAGGCCTACTAGAAGAGAATTCAATTGCTATTTCAGCGATTAGTGTGTCTGCGTCAGCCTCAGCTTGGTGCACCACCATTTTCTTGTCTCGAAGTTTTTGTTTTAACATATCTATCAGTTGTGCTTTGTTTTCTGAGTTACAAAGAAATTCATCCTTTGAAGTGACAGTTGGTAAATGGTTTTCCACTTTTAAGTCTGCACATGATTTACCTGCACACCGGCGCTTTTGTTCCTAAATTTTCGTACTTAAGGCTCCTCTGTAACCATCAAACACTATTACGCATGATGTTCCATAATTTCGCGTAGCATGATGTCTCCGAATCAACGGTTGATGTGCAGGGGAAGAAAGATTCAATTTTTTTAGCAAGTTCAGCCTTTTTTGTCTTCCGGAATGAAATATCATCAAATAAACAGGGGGGTTTTGGTGCAAGTTTATATTTGAAAGCTTTCTTTTGACAGTCTTCGCTGTTCATGACACACACTATTCTATTGAAGAGTTGTTGTGGATTTACTTCTACGCGAGCATTGCGAACAACTATGCTGTGATTCGTAGCTAATAAAGGTTTAACTTTGTCTTTTCTCTTTAATTGCATCTCTCCGAAATTACTACCATTCACTTTTTTCATTGTTTCTTTGCCAATCTCCAAAGCCCTATCGCAATTTATGGAATCATCTCCAAGTGATCCCGTTGACAAAGCTACTATTTCATTTTTTCGTCTAGATGAAAATGGATTATGATTCACTAACCAATCATGAAAAATCTGTAGATCCTGATTGTCTCTGGTTTGTCTTTTGTCTCGTAGGTCCACGTGTTGTTCACTAGTTTCCGACTTACTCCCGAGAAATCTTCGATAGCTTCACACATTTTCACGCAACGTGGCAAAGCAGCTATCCATGTGCTGAGTGTGCTGTCGGTCATTCCTCTACCTACAAAAAAATTAAAACGGATTGCGCAAATACAATTTCTTAGGATTTTATAAATATTTTTTCAGCAACTACCTGTAGTAAGTCCTCCTTTAGTTTTTATGGAGCGCATTAGTCCTTGTTCAATCGCAAGATCAGCTGAGACGCCAGACCAAAAACGATGACTTCTCCGAATTGTAAAGTAGCCTTTTAATGTAAATATCTCATACTCATCAGAGTGCATAGTTTCTTTAATATCTTCCATCTGTTGCAAATGAAATCTTGCCCATTTTGCGTAAGCCAGATGTCCTAGAAAAAAAAGATTTGTAAAATCAAAGTTAAGTATTAAAAGTATTGATTTTAATACCACAGTTACTTACCAGAGGCGTGAAAGAATGGAATCATTTCTCGTATACTTTGCAAATGGAGTTCAAAATTTCCTGTTCTCTCGGCTCGTAGATAGCAATGAATAATATTGACCAGTCTTAAATATTGAATCCACAGCCGAGCAGTGCGCGAGGTATCTTCTCTAGTTTGGTAAGCTTCCAAAAATAGTTTCGCCAGTTTTTCTACCAGTAATGACTGATTTAATTCACGTTGAGAGATTTCTCCATTTTTAAACTGGTTATAGATTTCCAATATATTTATTTTCTCGTCTTCGGTGAACTCATTATCATTCTCTAGAATTAGTAAGGACAGTGCCACCTGAGTCAAATTATGCGCTCGGAGTGCTCTCGAATATGCATGGCTACTAATCATATGAACAACAGAATTTTGTGCATAAATCGTTGTCCAAAGTTCTTCTAATCCACTACCTGACATAATGTAGCCTACTGCACTCAAGAACGACATTATTGTGTGGAATCCTCCTAACAAAATTACTGTATTCTTCAAATCACCATTGGAAGCGCTTGCTACTATGTCTGTAGCTTTGGCATATAATGGCTGGTCGAAAGTAACGAAACAAGTATTTTGCTTAATTTTGTCACACTCGGATCGAGCGTATTTTAATGCAGAATATATGCATGACAAATCACTGGGATCCAAGTTAATGAAAGGGAGAAATGTAACGTCACTGATCTCATATTTACTCTCCGACTGCAGACCGACCTGCATGTAAACGTGCCAACTAGGTACTGGAGATGGATTGAGCCAATATCCTGAAATCCATAAGTAATCCAAAAATAAAGCCTGCAAGGAAAGTTCTTTATTTTTTAGTACATCTAAATCTCTTACGACTACTAATTTCAGGCCACTTCTAGCAGGTTTCGTGTAGGTTAAAATTTTCATGCGTCCACTCAATTCTAATGGTTTTTCATCATCCAGACCTCTCTTCACTTTAACTTCTTCAATTCGTTGGATCTTGGGGGTACCTATTTGTATTCTCCCCATATTATGAAATGTGTTGTTGCCGTCTATGGTACGTACATTAAAATCGGCATTATCAAAAGCAAATTGAGTAAATCCTCCGAAGTCTGTGTTAAAGGGGCTGCTCTTAAGGAGTTTTCAAACTTTTGTACTTCAGAGTGTGACACGCAAAAACTCAAACTGCTCAAGATATCAATCGCGATTCGAGACGCATAATGACGATGTATATATACGCCAACGCCCAAAAGAATGGGTGAAATAAAGGATCTAGGACGACACGCCGAAATGAGAGCTTCACTTATACTTTGTCGTTTTCTTTGGGCACTTTGCGAATCGTTTTTCGATTGTATGACTATATTAGCAAAACATTGTAAGGTTGGTGGAATCTTACCTTCGTATCCAATGTCCCCGCCGCGCCGTCGGCAGAATAGGATTTCAAATCATATACTTGAGAGCGTATGTCTTCCCTTATTATAGCTGCTGCTGCCGATACTATCCTAAGTCGCTCTTCCAACCTATCAGAGCATTTCTCTTGATACCAGTTTTTATGAATTATTTTGTCCATAGCCTCACGGAAGCAGACTATTGCTGTTCGCCCGGGACGACTAGTTATTATTATATTTTGGCCAAAATGTTGCATAAGTTTTTCTTTTAGATAGTGAGTCGTATACCTATCGTCGCCCTCAAGGATTTGGGATTCTATCATCAAGTTCTGAAAGTGTGTATTGGCATTCCTCGCTACTTTCGATCTCAGTACAAAGCTGTCGAAAAGCTTTTTCTTTTATATTTAATGGGGGGTCGCTACTTGACCCAGTGCATTCACTTGTAACTTGTAAAGATTTTGTGTAGCATTCTTTGTGATATCGGTCTTCTGCTGCCACCAAATCAATAATACCTGACATTCTTATTTGGACATATCTCCCACAGTCATCGTTACGTTTTTCAGCAAAAGATTTTAGCTTACCCATAAAATCTAATGTTGTTATCTCACAAATTGTGCGTCTGTATTTCTGAGGGAGCTTTTTTTGTTTTTGTCCATCTGCTTCATACCCGCAAATAATGCACATTTTTTTAAAGTCAAAAATAGATTCACTTGATCGCATCAATAAAGTATTTAGCTCATTAACATCACTGGATTTTATGCTTGATTTTATAGACGTAGGGCGCGTGTAGTTTTTTCTACATTGCTCGTGTACACGAAGCGGGCGAGTTAGTTTTAACGTTTCTTCTAGGCCGTCTCCACGGGCTATACTAGCCTTTATTAGCGTGTCAATACCTCGATTCACTGCAACAACTTTGCCACTATCAAGTGAGAGATTACACAATAAACAGTCATCCATTTTTCGTAATATAATTATTTACGCAGCCGGTATACGCGATTGATACGTTCGTTACACAATAACTAGTGAAAGAATGCCAACAGTCGACTGAATGCGAGACGCTTACCCAGAAAGCAGCAGCGAACGGGCTACACCGAAGGCGGGAGTGGGGAGCCTATATCTCATGGGCATTATAAGATCCTTTACACAAATAGTGCACTATATAAAAATCGGCCTTTCCTATTGGTCGATCCGCATCGCCCTCCGCTCGCTTCGCTCGCTACGGGGGCTCAAAAAAAGGAAACTAACCAGGTGCTAACCCAAACTAACCCAAGACATACCCAAAATCAAGAAAAAACTGTTGAGAAACATAATCTTAAAAAAATAATAAAAAAAGGCAACGGGGTTTGAACCCGGGCCGTCCAGGTGAGAACCAGTTGTCTAAACCTCTACACCACGAGAGCTCTTGACAGAAATTGATTGCATCACGAAGACATATTGTAATACGAGATGGATCGACCAATAGGAGAGGTCGATTTTTACATAGTGCACTATTTGTGTACAGGATCTTAAAATGCATCTCATGGAGCAACCGCGGGAAGCGCGGGGAGTTTTAGCATGATATTTTAGACTATAAATCAAACACATATACCAATTTTCAGCTAGTTATAAAAAAAATTGTGTTGAAACTCCTAATAATCCTGGGCTATTATGCTATTATAATGTGTTTTTATGAATTTTTACGAAGAAGTTGTTAAGATGATTCGAAATAGATACTGGTTCTACCAGCAAATCATCATCATTCATCACATGTAAATGTGATGAACGTCCGCTATTATTCAACTCAGAAGCAACTGTCTACGTTAACTTCGAAGGGCTTTCCGAACTGATTTTTTTTTGTTGATAATAGGTTTCTAGTGCTTTTTAGTAAATTTTTATGCCAGCCCATGTAGACTATATCCAATCCAGGGATTTCCCTCCACTATCAATATAATGATTTTTGATTCCCTTACTCCTTCGATCACCCACGATTTTTATTAAGATTTGAATGAGACGCTCAAAGAAAAGCATCTATTAAAGTAATACAAATATCTAGAATAACACGATTCAAATTGCTCATCAAGCTTTCATGGCCAAGATCTAAGCTAAAACCATCAATATTATTGACGCTGTAATTTGTTCTGATTCTGTTGGCCTCTGCAGCGGTTTTTCAGATTAATAAAAATTAAATCAAGAGTATCACTAGTAGGAACAATAGGAGTTGGAGAATTAATTTAGTTTTCTCAAATTAAAAATCACTATCTCATCCCCCGAAACAAAAAGTAAGCCTGAAATAAAATCTCCTAAAAGAAGAAAATATTACGATAGGTTTATACATTGAATATCGGCCGCTACTTTGACTTCGATTAGTAACTTTAATGGCTCCTTAAATTAATCAGTGTTTTGAATGTGTCAATGTCATTATGGCATTAATAGATGTATGATATTCAAAACAATGATTAGTTTAGACGCAACTAATCGGAGTTCAAAGTAGTGGGCCTAAATATCGTCCATTAAAGTAATATGTCAAAGAAACACAACGATACTCCATTTCCGTGGCTATACCCATGGTATTTTACGTCTACTGTTCCATACTCCACCTTATTACTGATAATTTGAAAATATGCCTGTATATACTTTATTGAATTTCCAATATCCAAGGTGGAATATTTAATAATAGGCAGAACATACTATGAATATCCAAAGAAATAAATTTCCACCAGAATAAAGCTCATTATCGTTACCGTTCTACTTAGTACAGAATTAGATTTGTGGTAAAATATATTAAGATGAGCCATGTTACCTTTATATTAAAGCATATATCAAGTAATAAGTTGACTACAAGTAAAACTTTGTATTTTGCTCCTTTGATACACTCTGGGGGTTAATATAAAATTGATAAAGTTAGAAACAAATAGCCGCTGGAACAATGCTAAAGGCCCTAGTATTTCATTTTTATTACATTCCTAAAAATAAATGATTTTCTACGTTTTAAAGCTTCGCGTTTTTCTATGATAAACTGCTTTAACGCCCAAGATAGAGAATGGGATAAACTTGCGACAAAGTTTATATTGGTTCTTAAAAAAAGTGTTGAAAATGTATGTCTGAAATTTTTGAAATGTGAAGCCAAGACCTCGAATAGCATCAGCACTCAATAATAAAAGTTTTGGAAAAGATCAATATTTCAATGTGCCAATTGGTTTGTTTTATTACTCAACATAGAATCTTTGATGTGTCAAGCGTTTTTCATGCATCATTATTCTAGTTTAATATTGTTAGTAACTAATTCACAGCATAATTTATATGTTTCCCTATGGCAACAAATTTTTAACATTAATTTAAACTTTGCCGAACAATTATATACATTACGAAAAAAACTTAAGCTCATTTTTAGTGTTCCATTTGAGATAGACAAGTACGTGCACATAATTATTGGGATTTGTCTTTATTGGACTTTTTTACTTTTCATTGAAAGTTATGCGAATGAACCACTTTCGAAATAAAAATTTGAACCCAGCTCTATCCGGGGAATTGTTATGGGTTATGGGGAAGACTCAACGCGTATTTCAAAACAATTCGTTTCAAAAATATTATCAAATTCTAATTTTATATCTTCTAAAACAATCGCAACCAAATTTGGCAAATGCTTATAGGTTGTTATTAACACAGTGATGAAAAAAATAACGATTTCCTTGACGTGAATAGTTGAAAAATTGCTTGAATAATTCTATAAAACTTAAGCTTTTGAATATAATTCTGTAATTTATTTTTAAATGTATTATGAAAAATATATTAAAACAGAGTTTTGAAATGGAACATATTTAATACTTAATACAAAGTTGCGCAAATTGATGCAGAATTGGACGCTGTTGGGAAATAAATTTATAAAATTCCTATTACTTCCGAAAATATCTGGGAAAAATCTGAATATTGCAGAAATCCTTTTTATTTTCTCCTGAGTTTCTTTAAAAAAGTATCTAAAAATAAAGTCCACTTTTCCATTGTCACTGTTTCTTCTCTACAACGTCGTGTTCTCAATTTCTAAATCCGACGTTTTGTCTTTAGGCCTCTATCATTAACTTCATTTTTTTTTAAAGCAGATCTGGCATTTTTATTGCATTTTTAGAAAACCCTTGGTCTCCAAAATTCAATAATGTATTACAATACTAAAATGCATAAACTACTAAGTAAATATCACCCTATCCTAGGTTTGAACTTGGACTTCGAAAATATTATACCAACATTCAGGACAATTTATAAACGACGCGAGCGATCAACGCAAGTGATTATACACCTTAAACGTACAACGATCAGCACAGTTTTTTATATAAATACGCAAGCGAACCATCAGTTCGGCAGACTTTGTTTCCCGCCTAAACCAGTTTCTTGCAAGCACACAGGTGCGTAAAGTCCTAACCTGCAACAATATTTCCTACCTAAAGCTGAGTTTTGCGAGTACACATGTGCGCAGACTCGACTTCTACACCTAAAGTAGTAAAAGTCGAATCTACGATAAATTTGTCAAAGTTCTAAGGAAGATAATTTCCAAGTTGCAGTGTAAACGCTGAGCGGAATTAGGTCAAGGCTAAGCATAAATAAGACACAACAAAACTCTTACAAAACCTATCTTATAAAACACTGACCATAGACCTATAAGCAGTTAAAAAGTATAAATATCTCAATCGAAAGAACATGCGCACCTTAATAATCGGGTACAGTGTAAATGTACCAAGTCTTTGACCAATAATCATTGTTATTGTTTTTAACTGAAGTGCCTTCTCACCTAACGTAGATCGATTCCGAATCTTAGCTACATAACCTGCACGTCATCCAAGGCGTGGCGTCACGTCATATAGGTAGTAACAGTAAAACTTTATGACACAAAGTGATGCAAGCAGTCCTATAAAGAATTTTAAGTACATCGTCAATCTCAAGACCTACAATATTTATTATACTATTATTATATACTAATTAAAACAAATGTATAATTTATCCTTTGGTTGCATGATAGAGATGCAAGCTTATTAGGACTGAAAAACACCAAAAATAACTTCCGAAAGCACAGATTGACAAGGAGAGTGTAATAATTATTACACCTTACAATAACTCGTCTTCTTAAGGCGGAAATTGGGGTCCGTTACAGTGCCCCCCCCCCCAGTTGTCCAATAGCTTTCGTTTTTTAACACCCTATTGCACCCACCTAGCACTACCTAGCACCAAACTTACAGAGCTAGCACCACACCCCCCAGTGAATTACAGAGCATTTTTACCGGGGGGGGGCTAACGTAACGCGAGCCCCCCCGCCCCCCCATTTGTATATTTTCCTTAAAACTTTAGCACTGTCTACTATGCACCTAGCACTATCTAGCACCCAAGTTACAAACCCACTTCTCGAGTTTTAGGACATTTTTACCGGGGGGGGGGCTAATGTAACACTTGCTTCCCCGTTATGGTATTGATTTAAAATTTTAGCACCAAGTACGTTACACCTAGCACTACCTAGCACCCAACTTACAGAGCTAGCACCACACCCCCCAGTGGATTACAGAGCATTTTTACCGGGGGTGGGCCAACGTAACGCGAGCCTCCCTCCGTTTTTATATTTCCCTCTAAACTTTGGCACTGTCTACTATAAACCTAGCACTATCTAGTATCCAACTTACAAAGCTAGCACCACACCACTTCCGATAAAACTGCACTAAAACTTGAGAAGTGGTGTGGTGCTAGCTTTGTAAGTTGGATACTAGATAGTGCTAGGTTTATAGTAGACAATGCCAAAGTTTAAAGGAAAATAGAAAAACGGAGGGAGGCTCGCGTTACATAACCCCCCCCCCCCCTCCGGTGAAAATTATCTGTAATTCGCTGGGGGTGTGGTGCTAGCTCTGTAAGTTGGGTGCTAGGTAGTGCTAGGTGTAACGTACTTGGTGCTAAAATTTTAAATCAATACCATAACGGGGAAGGAAGTGTTACATTAGCCCCCCCCCCCGGTAAAACTGTCCTAAAACTCGAGAAGTGGGTTGGTGCTAGCTTTGTAACTTGGGTGCTAGATAGTGCTAGGTGTATAGTAGACAGTGCTAAAGTTTTAAGGGAAATATACAAACGGGAAGGGGCTCGCGTTACGTTAGCCCCCCCCCCCCCGGTAAAAATGCTCTGTAATTCACTGGGGGGTGTGGTGCTAGCTCTGTAAGTTTCGTGCTAGGTGGGTGCAATAGGGTGCTAAAAAACTAAAGCTATTGGACAACCGGGGGGGGGGGGGGCACTGTAACGGACCCCGGAAATTGTTAATCTCCTAACAACTTTACCATGTGTTTAACTTCTTAGAAACCATGGTTGAGACAGTCGTTTCTGTAGTAGCTATATCCTTGGTAAATTTACCACAAAAAAAAGGCATACATAAATCAAGGCGCTCATTAGCTTACATCTCGATAAATTACAGTTTAGTGCGATGGAGGGGAACATGGAGGCAGTTCTAGGTCGAGTCAGTTTAATTTAGTTTCGAATCGTTGAAAAAGACTCGTTTTAATTAAAGTCAATGTTTTCCTCCCTTCAACACAATGGGCTCTTACGAGAAGCACGCGAAATATTCAGTTTAGAAGTAACTGTAGTACATCACGGAATTTGGAAGGCCAGAACCTTCCTAAAATGTAATACATTTGCCAGATTATTGTTTTGAAAAAATCAGTTGCCGGTTGGGTCCCGAAGACAAAATGCCGAATTTAGAAGCTGGCCGCATTACTTCGTAGAGAAGAAAAGGTGGACTTTATTTTAAAGTGCATATTCAAATAAATTGAAAATAATAAAAATTAATCTAAACTAGTTCGCACGGTTTTTGCGGGATATTTTCGAATGCACTCGGAATTTTGTAAATTTATCAAAAACTTAGAGCTGTTTAACATAAAATTGTACAACTTTGCTCGTATCTGTTATTGTTACCAACATCCGCAATAGACTCCAAATTGTAGCACCCCTTTACATGACTAAATATATATTTTTCTGCAAGTTGGGTAAAGTTGCTACTTTCTCCCCAGAAAAGAAAAAAATGAGAAATAGCACACACATTTTTTAAAAATTGAGTTCTTTGAAAATGTAATATTAACTTTATAGGTACAATATTAATTAATACGGTTACGTTTTTCCCTTGGGTTCTACCAGAAGTACAACTTTTAGTATTTTAACATAATACTCTATTTCTTAACACTGTATACAATTAAATACTCTATGCTACTCTTATAACGTTACAACTAATAGATCTATACAATCCAAAGCTCAATGATTAACTAACTGCAACAGGCTTTTTGCGCGCTATTTATATCCAGTCGAAGTATATCGGGAATATTCCGGAAGCGCATCTTCTCTATTATTCTCGGCGTTGGCCACACTACACATCGGACAAATAACAGAGCTCTCAGGAATGTTCTCGGTAGGTGATCATTCATGCGGCAATAACGTAGAGGCGGCAAGTTAGTTGTATAGGGTAGCCCAAAAATATACAGTTGGTCGCGAGCCGTGACACTGGCTCCCTCTTAGACTTAATGGTCCCGATCAGCTACTTCATTACTCTGATATGCTTTGAGCCTGTCGAGGTGGACAACTTTCAGTTTGCTTCTGGAGCTACGTTGAATTCTATACACCACGTCATTAATTATTTTGATGGCTGTATAGGGTCCTTCCCATACTGGCCTTAGCTTGAGGGATCTTCCTTTCTTCCTTTGTGGATTATATAACCAGACTTTATCGTTTATCTGTAATCCTATAGAATTGGCATTAAGATCATATCGTGTCTTCCTGACTTCCTCCGTGTTTTCTCTGACTAATTCATGGATGTATAGTAACTTTTCTTTAAGGGTGTCCGCGTAGTCTTGAATTTCCATATTCTGGTTGTCTGGCGTTCCGAATAATAGGTCACAGGGTAAACGAAATTCTCTTCCAAATAAAACCATGGACTTCTGATCTATAGGGCCATCAAAAATAGTGGTATGCCATAGTTTTTGATGTTCATCTACGACCATCGACAAATGTTCTTAACTGGTGTTGTTAAACCTCTCAGCCATGCGTCTGATTGTGGATGTATTGACGACACGTTGCCGATACGTGCCGTTGCTGTAGTTCATGTTTTATAGATGTTGAGTAAATCACAGACTTTCTAGAAAACCTTGAATTCGAAGTTGCGTTCTTGATCTGAATGCAGCTCTAACGGAACACCAAATCTGCTGAATAGGTTATTCATGATGACCTCTGCCTCTGCTATGGTAACAGCTTCTTAATTCAGGATCTCAAATAATTTAAGCCATTTACTGAAGTAGTCAAGTGCTACTAAAATGTACTTATTACCTTTATTTGTTTCTGGAAAAGGGCCAGCTACGTCAATGGTGATACTTTCAAACGGTAGGCCTATATCATACTGTTTCATCTTTCCCCTAGATCTTGTTTTGGTTCCTTAACTTGCAACACAGGTTGAACACTGCAGGCACCACGATTTCAAATCCTGGCCGTAATTGACTCAGCAAAATCTGTCGCGAATTTTGTGAATCGTTTTGTTCACTCCGAGATGAGCATCAGACTTTCTATTATGAACTTCTTCCAGGACTCCCGATACCTTCCTTGGTACCACTAACTGTGTAATTACCACTCTTCCATCGCCGCTCTCCCAGGCTCGTAACTACCAGAGAGCCCCACTGAGCTCACGGAGTTTAAAAAGTAAATCCCTTAGTTGAAATGTCTCTCCAGCTTGGTATTGGTAGATAGTTTTCTTTAGCTTTTAGCAGTAGTGCTATTTCATTTTCCTCAAGCTGATCGTTTTTAAGTTGCTCTCTAATCCACTGCTGCTCAACCTCAAACTTGATTTGCCCAATGGGAGTGATTCCTTCTCGTTGATCTATTCTTTGGCAATGTTTACAAATATTCTCGCATGGTCTTCTGGATAAAGCAACTGCAGTATTATGCGATCTTCCTACCCTGTGATCAACCTTAAAGTTATTGTTGTAACTTTTCAAGCCACCTCGCTACCTTTCCTTTGGGCTGTTTCATATCCAAAGGCCATCTAAATGCTACAAGATCAGTCCTGATTAGAAATTCTTGGCCATACAGGTCAATACCTGCTTTTGCGAATAGTACGGTTTGTTGAGCATTTCCATCAATATGGAAATGCTCAACAGACCGTACTATTGGCAAAAGCTACTCTCGGGTAACACAGTAGTTACGTTCAGGTTTCGAAAGTGTTCTACTGTAGTATTCGATAACTCGTTCTTTTCCCACTTGTACTTATTGCGATAAAATCGCTCCGATGCCAGTGTTGCTTTCATCCGTGTCCAACATAAACTTCCCCTTTTGCACGGGATATTCCAATATTGGACTAGAACATAGAGCCGCTTTTTATTTCCCGAACGCAAAATCACAGTTATGATCACAGTTATAATTTGCTCGTTCTTCAATAAGCTTATGCAGAGGAACAGTTATATTTGCAAATCCTTCGACGAATCTTCTGCAGTAAGTACAACCAAGAAAGCTCCGCAGTTCGTGTTTGTCACGAGGGCGAGGCCAGTCTTTTAATCTGTAATCTGTCCTTGGTCGTTTTAGATTCCTTCTGATGATACGACATGCCCGAGAAATCCAACCTTTTGTTGAAAAATAGAACATTTCATTGGATTCAGTAAGAGCTGAGCATTTTTGTTTCTAGTAACAGCTTCCTGCAGGTTTTGTAGGTACTCTTCGAAAGTTTTTCCATTACCATTATATCATCAAGATATATATCATATCTTCCAAGTAAGACCTCTAGGAACAACTTCCATAAGAGGCTCAAAAATAGCGGGAGCATTGCATAGTCCGAAGGGCATATCTTTAAACTATTATAAACCACTTCCGGGAGAAGGCCGTATTTTCGTTATCTTGTTTGTCAATGCCTACTTGCCAGCAGCCGCTCTTTAAATCAAGTGTTGAAACCCAGTGAGAACCAGCCAGTGTCGGCAACGTGTCGTCAATTCTGAGAAGTGGTGACGTCATTGAGGCTTCTATAGTCCACACAGAATTTGGTAGTACCATCCTTCTTGGTGACTAAGACAACAGGAGGTGACCATGGGTTTGATGACTCTTCAATAATTCCATCGTCAAACATTTTGTCCACTAATGTGGTAACCTCTTGCTGCTTCGTCACTGGTAACCTCTGAGGATGCTGCCGTATGGGGTGAGCACCAGTGTCGATTTTACATTCTATAATGTTTGCTCTTCAGGTATTGCTACTTGCCAGACATCAACTATTTCACGTTCTTCATATAATGTTGTCTGACCCCCTATTTTTATATGCTTCTTTTTAAACTTATTCCATATAGTTCCTTTGGAAATACCATATAAACCACCAGCCACCTGAAAACTATTTACTGTTGCCTTGATTGCTTGAACGGTCTGCAACAGTTGTTCTTCTGTGTAATTTCTATAACACCGAGACCCTAGGTTGTTTTTAAATGTGGCCCATTTTTTGCAATGCAAAGACACCTTTCTTATAACAAAAACCATTGCATCAAGCTTTGTAAAATTTTAGCTACATAACCTGAATATATGTCTTTAAATAATATGCGAACTATAAATTTCTAGAAATTACTATATCATATCTACTGAACAGTTTCAGTTTGTTAAGTACAGAAAAAGTTTAAATTTCACGAAAGTTCTGGAGCTTCTTATTTGTTGATACCTGTCGTTTTGAGCTAAAATGTATTGTAAACAATGATAACTGCAACCTTGTCACTTCTAGAAATTTATTTAATTTTTTAGACGATTATTAACTGTTTGGCAAAATCACCCCTGCGATGTAAAGTCACACCTCTTTCAAAATCGGTAATTGCTCAATTGCTGATATTTCTATAACGCTTAGCCCAGATAGGAGATATGTTAGGTAGGGATTGTATATATTTTGTTTTGACTGGCAGACTACCGACGAGTACTGACAATCCCCCTTGTTAAGCCTTTCTGGCAGTCTCCGTAAACTTGTTTTAAGGATTCAACTCTATAATTGATATTTTAAGCATTCTTGCATTGAAAGATGAATATCTTGAAAAAACGTCAAAAATCAATTAAGTTTGGAAGCATCCCCTCTGAGTAGACCACCTGGGAATCTCTCTCTACTTACGGTTGTCCATCAGAGCGACAATGTTTCGGCCCTCCAAAGTGAAGTGAAATTAAGCCGAAAATTTGTTTTGTTTGGGTTAGTTTGTGGTCAAAAATTACCTTTAGAAGCAGTTGGGACCCCTATACATCTAACGGGTGTTTCAACTTCCCATCTCAAACTCACATTGTACACTGTCCTTGTAATTGATTCAGCCTACTGCTGACAGATATTCTATAGTGGCTGCTATTTTCAATTCCCATAGATAGCGGGGAAGGCTTTTCTGGGCCCACCTTCGTTCCCACGAGACTAACAGTGTGGCCAGTTTATGGGTTTTACAACGAATAATCGACCCAATAACGACTTAGAATTCTGTAAAAGACCAACTATATATTTAATAAGAAACTTGTAAGTGTGTCTCATGAAAATAGGGAGTTAAAGATGCCTTTTCAAACGCCTCTAAGCAACTTCATAAGCCCCCGAGTATGGACGAGGTTCAGATGTTACCAAATGGCAGAAATCGATCTTATGGCACCATCAGGTTGACCCAAACTACTCTGCTGGCTTCTATAGCAATTATTGGGAGTTTGAGGGAAGTTTTTAAACACCCGGCAGCGTCCTCTGGGTACAGGGAATCAGAAGTTGCTTCAGACAATCTACCTGCCTAGTAAGGCAGAAATTCAATGAGCAACCATGAAACATTTTAGTAGGAAAGCTTCAATCGAGGCGAGGATCTACAGAAATTTACTAGAGCGCGTACCTGGACAATCAAGACCATGCGATTCTTTTCCTGAACCACCTCGACCGTTCCGAAACATAAATAAGCCTGAATAGCTCACTAGGCAATCCTGAAAGGTAAAGCGCCACCAACTTTCCAACAGAGTGCATCAATTGATATTTTTGTTTGGTATTTCCACTGGAACTGTTTTAGAATATTTAGGAACACACTATCTAAATCACTACCATCTCTATTTAAGACCAGTTCTTGTTTCTAATTTAATGTAATATTGTTATAATATTTCTTCGAAGAAATCTAAAAGCATCTTTAGAGGTATAGACACATAAATAATCCTTTATCATTTACAACATTTTGAGATTTACCGCTTCGTTACTATTGAAGGAAAGATAACCTTTCAGAAATGCAGGTAGCCGAACATTTCTTACGAAATCTGTAATCACTCCATTAAGTTCTAAGCGAATTTCCCTAATCATAAAGGCTCAATAGTACCCTTATTAACAAACAAATTTTAATACTTTCCTGTATTGTTCATCTGTGTCATCTTCGATATATAGAAGTTTAGAAGTCTTTCTGAGGGCAATGTGTCAGAATCAAGTTCTTGAAATGGAATTCGCATTTCATCATTATAATCAAATTATTTTGATATGAAGAGCTGGTTGGTATGATATTCATAACACAAGTTTTCCATTGAGGATATTGAAGAAATTGACGATTGTCCGTATTAACTGTTTCTTATTACTGCTTAATCAATCGGTAAATTTCCCTTTCTTATAGGATTTCTGTTTATTATTATATGATAACTATATTGGATATTACTAGTTGTCAAATGTAATCGTACTGTGACTGTGATAATTTCGTTTCGATACTTGTCTTCCATCTTGAGTCTCTATCTTTATTGTAATGTTGTTGTTGTTACTCTACTTGAGCATCCCAAGGATATGAGGTTTGAGAATGTGGATTCAAAATCACTAGATCATGCTTTTGTGAATATCTAAGGAATCTATTGGAGCCACTCAAATATTTTTTTTATTTTGAATATGATATTGAAGACGATATTATTCCTCATGATGTTATTAAACCAAATTAATTCATAATATTTGATAATATGTCAGAAACAGAGATTATTTCACTTTTGGGACACATAAAAACACACTGTTTTGTTATTCAAAGTTTCTCATCAATTTTCAAGAGACTTATTCGAGAAAATGCTAAGCTTCTAATTAGGTTTTAACATAGTGATATGAATTTAAAACACATACATTATGATTATTGCAGGATTGACAAGACATTTGAACAATCTAAAAATATTTGTGCTTGCTGCTGGAAGAATCCATACTATTTTGTCGTAATTAACAGTGATTACGACAAAGAAAAAACTTTGAATTTTTTATACTTATGGCCGTTTCCACCAAACATATTCTGAACCAAGAATACCAAAGTAAGCCTTAAAACTTAAGTATCTCTTGCAAATAATTTCTTCCCACCAATTACTTTCAAACGAAGCTCACTTAAATGTTTGTATTATTGCCAATGGTGGTTTGAGGAATATTAGTTTAAAATTAAGCAACTGATCTCTATTGAGTTTCACTCCTAATCTAACTTCCTTCGCAGATCTCAACAACCTACTAATACAAATAGTTTTTTTTTTGTCAATCGCCTTTAAGAAGATAGAATCCTCGGAGAAAAATAAGAAAATAAGAGCAGCAAATTATACCCTTGCAGTGAAATGTAAAAACGTACTTGAAAATAAAAACTGATGCAGTATCGGTTGCTGAGAAAACTAAAACTTCAGAGGATACGGCCAATGAGTTTAGCTCAATACATCCAAATAATTGCTAGAGAAGTGCAGAGTCACCTAAAAACTATACAAATATAAGAAAAAATAAGTCAAGAAGAAAGTGGGTTAATTTAGAAAGTAATCATATTTAACTGGAGGTAGACCTCCTCTAGCACTTGTCACTGAGCTAACAGAGGATTTTTTATTACAAGTGGTCAGCGAAAGGACATTTTTTTGGCTTAGAAAAGCCTTTTCATTCTGACAAAACTGTAATGCCTACATTGCTATTTGATGTCTGTGTTATTATGGAAGTTTATATGTTGTTTATTAAAATGAGGTTTCTAAAATATATTTGTTATTTGTAAGACACAAACCACCCTGAGGTTGAACCTAAGGTAGTCCATTACGCAGATTCTGAACCGTCCACTATTCTGAAGATGGTTCTAAATCAATTTCTGACAATGACAATAATTTGGAATTTGTGTTAATGGAAAATCAAAAAATGTGGTAATATACACAACAGTATAAAAATATTATTTGGTAAATCCTCCAGTGGAATATAATTAGAGGAAACATATTGTTCAGGTCCACAAGATCGCTATCAAATTGGTGCTCATTCACAGCATGTAATTTAAGAAAAAAATGCAACTGAATTTCTACAGGTGATAAACTAGGTAGATATACATTTTTGTAAGTTATGCGCTTTATATATGTTTTTCTTATACAAAACGATAATTTTGCATTATTTTTGGCACGTAACAAAAAAATAGTCAACCTCTGATCTGGTAAAATACTTATCATAGTATATTATTTTTTGCAACTTTATAGGTAATGAACGTAAAAGGGAATGAAAATGTATCGGGGCGTTGCGTCGCGTCGCGTCGTCCCCATTCTTTGATTCAAACTTCAACCGCTTCCAGTCTTTATGACAAATATGAGGCTTTACAAGACAAAAACGTGTTATGGAAGATTTCCTAAGACAGAAAATGCAATTGGAAATAGGGTATTCAAGGAAAGGGCTTGAACTGAAATAGTAATTTACGTTATAAGTCCGGTAGGTGACTTATTACAGTACGAGTTGTTTTACGGACGAGGCGACGTAGGAGCCGAGTACGGAATATAAACGACTACTGTAATAAGACCTAACGGACGTGTATCGTATAATATTTTATTTCATACTGTCGTCACTTTATTCTAAAAAATAGTAGCTTTGTTCACGGATCGAATGTCGAACTTTTTTTTTTTTATGGCAGTGGCACACACACTAAAGGGAGATCCTATGGCGCTCGACGAGCGGTGTGTGTGCGAAGATGTTGATTTACACGGTTCTTGAATATTCGTAGGTTGTAATTAGTGGGAAACAGATGTCCTGGAAGTGAGTTCCACAGTGATGCAGTGCGCCAGACAAAGGAGTTCTGGTAAAGCGATGTTCTAGGTGTTTCTAGTTGTACGACGAACTGGTGCGCTCCTGCCGTCTGTCGGGACTGTCTGACAGGAGTTGCCAGGGGCGGGATTATGCGGGCCAAATCCTGGGAACATCTGCCGTGAAAGTATCTGTAAAACAGAGACATCTCGGCCACATGTCTGCGATGTTCCAGACTATCCAGATTCCGGGTCAACTCCGGATCGCCGACGAGACGCACAGCCCTCTTCTGAATGGAATCCAGCAGCTTTAGGGTATGCTTTGGTGCGGCACCCCAGATATGTGAGCAATATTCTAAGCACGGTCTTATTTGCGCTTTGTACAGCAAGAGCAACTGCTGCGGTGTATAGAGTTTTTGTTGCGAAATAGCGCACCAAGCTTCTGGGAGGCTGATTTTGCGATGTTAGCAACATGGTCATGCCATGACATATTGCTGTTGACCGAGACACCCAGCAGCCCGATTGACGAGGATGAAGGAATGGTCGATCCTGCCATAATGATGTCAGGGCCCGCTGTATTGGCCCTCTTAGTAAACGTTGCTGCTTGGGTCTTTGCTGCATTGAACTGGACCAAATTTCGGTCGCCCCAAGTTTGAACTTTCTCCAGGTCTTGATTAATTGCTGTAATCTGCTCCTGTCTGCGGTGATGAGTCTCAGTCGCTGGTAAGGGTTTTTCTGATCTAAAGTGGGAGACAAGGGTACTGTCATCTGCAAAACTGTAAACAGGACTAATCGTTTCGATCAGCAGGTCACTAATATAGCTGAGGAACAGAGTTGGTGAAAGTATTGCGCCCTGAGGCACGCCCGCGTTGATGGTGAATGTGTCCGAGATGTGTCCAACAACTGCAACGTGTAGGGATCGGTTCTTAAGGAAACTGGCCAGCCAGCTGCAGAGAGAGGCGGGCAGTCCCAAGGACGGCAGTTTGTTGAGCAGTCCGTCATGCCAAACTCTGTCGAATGCCTTTGAAATATCCAACGCAATCGCTCGAGACTCTCCCTAGTTTTCAATTGCCCTACTCCATATATGAGTGACATAGGCCAATATATCTCCTGTCGATCTCTCTTTGCGAAAGCCGTATTGATTATCGCTGATTATTCTGTTGCTCTCGAGGTACTTGAGTAGTTGCTGGTTGACTACACGTTCCATGACCTTGGAGATTACTGGAAGCAAGGCAATTGGGCGATAGTTTGAGGGCGTGGTTTTCTTGCCTTTTTTTGGAATAGGTTGCACTCGAGCGACTTTCCAAGAGGATGGGTAAATCCCTTTTCTGTAAGAAAGAGAAAAAAGCCTGGAAAAAACGGGTGTTAGTTCGTTGGCGCAGTTCTTTAGCACGATGGCAGGTATTCCGTCCGGTCCTGATGCCTTCTGCGTATCCAGTTCTTTAAGGATTTTGCGAATATCACGATGAGAAAACTTGACTTCTGCCATGGTGGTGTTGATGTTCGGTATAGTGGGGAGAGTCTTGCCTTGGGGCACGTCTAAGGTAGAGTGCGATGAAAACATTTTGGCGAGCATGTTTGCTTTTTCCTTGGCTGTAGTCGCCGTGATGCCACGTTCGTCCATCAAAGTTGGGAGAGACGTTTTTGTAAAGTTGTTACTTACTGCCTTTGCCACTGACCAGAAATTCCTGGAACCACTGGGGCATTGCAAAAGTTTATTCCTGATCCTTTGATTGTGTTTGTCCTTAGTTTCGTCGATCACACGCTTGCACTCGTTTCTCGCTTCGATAAAATAATTGCGATTTTCAGCGGTCTGATTTTGCTGCCAGTACTTATAGGCTTGCTGTTTCCTTCCTACAGCTCTTTCGCATCTTTTGTCGAACCAGGGCTTTCCTTTTGATGGTAACTTGATGGAATTTGGGATGTATGCTTCCATTCCTGAGGAGATTACTTGCATGATCTCTTCGCAGCAGTCTGACGGGTCGTCAGTGGCAAAGCAGACGTCGAGCCAAGGAAAATCTAGGTAAAACTGCCTCAGATCGTCCCAGTTTGCAGAATTGTAATGCCAGATTTTGCGAGGCAATGGTGGATCCTTCTGTATGAGTGGCAATTCACAAACCGTTGTAATAAGTTTGTGGTCGGAGGTACCTACCTAATGGCGGACCAACTGTAACCTTGTACTGGTCAGGATTGGTGGTCAGAAAATGGTCCAGGAGGGCGGCGAATTCGCCCCTCTCTGAGATTCGAGTTGGTTCGTCTACAAGTTGAGTAAGCCCGCAGCTGATGGCAAATGCTTCAGCTTCTCTACCTTCGTTGTCGGTCTTGTTGTGATGTTTGAGCCAGTTGGTGTTGTGGGCATTGAAGTCTCCCAGAACGATTATTTCTGAAGTGGGGTGATCGACCTGTATTGAGTCAAAAGTGGTAGCTAGTGTTGAGAAAAAGCTTTGGTAGGCTCTATCGCTCGGAGGGCGATAGAGACAACATATAAACTTGGTTAATCCCTTGGCGGTGAACTTGAGCCACATGACGTCAAGGTTGTTCGGTTCGAGTGTTTCCTCGCGGTGACATGAAAGGTCGCTTCGGACAAAAAGGCATATTCCGAACTTATATCTAAATCGGGTATGTAAGTCGTAACCAGGATAGAGGTAGTTCACTGTTGTTGTTGTAGAACATACTTGTGTTTCTGTAAGGGCTAATATGTGTGGTCTATTTGCTTGTAGATGTTGGTGTACCGAATTTATGTTTGTATTTAGGCCTCTTATGTTGCAGAAATCTATTCTAAATTGGTTCGGTATCTTTGCTGTCTGTGAAATGCGGAATGAAGGGCTCCCAGGGCCACCCAGCGCCCGGAGATCCGAATGGCCGGGGAGTTTACTTCCGGAATATTTTGATCCTGTAAGCACCATCATGTCCATATATGCCTACTGTGGAACCCGGGACCACCAGCGCGGAAGCGGAACGTGATTTGGGAAAACCACTTAGCGCTTCCCAATTCTGGTGGGGTGGTCTTTCACCGGACGATGCGAGTAGGCTTATGCATCTACCACCTAGGGCCGCTTCCACTCGAAGCATCGGCCTCAGACTCATTCCTTTGGCGGTCCCTAGTCTGACAGGGGTAAAAATGGGGTTTGTTGGATCACTCCCCAGTAATCAGCTCCAGACTTTGTACTTTGGTGTTCTCTAGCCTGGAGGAAGACGATGGGATTTGATGGGCCACATCCCGTGGCAACTCGGAATGGTGGGGGCGTCACTCCCCGTAATCAAACT
>MU182406.1:256655-289772 GCA_016904865.1 Pissodes strobi | reverse complement strand
ATTTAACCTACGCTCTATCTCTTATAGTTACCGAGATAGCAATGCTAATGCATCGAATTTGTAACACCCTGTATATATATAGGTATATATGTCGTAGGCATCGGGCGTAATATGTCATTCCGCGAAAAGTCTAGTCATTACAGGTATCGCCGGCAAAAGCTGTAATAAAATTATTATTATCTTGTTTGGCTTAAATTATGCGTCATTTCAAGGATTGCCTTCTTCATGTTAGACAAACAGAGTAATCGGTCAAACGATTGAACGTTATAGCCTATGTCGGCGTCAAACACTGAAATCCGTCATTCCCTGAAATGACTAGTCATTACATGTATTGCCGGCAAACAGCGTAATAGCCTTATTATTACAGTGTTTGACTAACTATTCAGTCATTCCCTGTAATGTCTGAATCTCATTTAGGAAAACACCGTAATAACATTTTTCAACGTTTGCCGATTGTAGTCAATCACTGTAATCAATTAAACTCATAGCCCAAAGTAACAAGGTGAATATGCATGTATACACAATATAAAAGCACATGCACTGTAGCTACTCCAAGCATGTTGTGCCGTAGACATCCAGATTCTATTAGGGCAAGTAAGTTACTCACGTCTGCAGTGATTAACACCATATTGATAACATAAAAAATGTTGGTAATGTCACTGTTAAAAAGGGTTTCCTTGAATATTTGCATTTGGTAATTATTTTATTATTAAGAACATGTAGAATTAATAAAAAATGCCTAGCTCGTAAAAGAAGCAGTTTAACGGAATGATTTAAATAACAATCAAGCATGTACCTTTGCTATAAAGCACTTTTGAAGAAAATCCAATAATCTGCTTTTTCTAGTGTTTTAAACTTACCTACGACAAAAAGCAACATTTTACTTGGCCCCGATATAATATCATCCAAACAAAATTTTATTTTCATACTGTACAATGTATAATCTAAATGAACTAATCTATAATATGATCAAAAACAATAAATATATTATAAATGAACCTGTTTAAATTTTTGTAGTGCCGTTTTTTTCTGTCGGTCAAAGTTCGATCAGCAGTTAAGGTTTAGTTAAACCGAGGTGGAGTTGAACTTGAATATTTGGGCCTATAGGTATGTTATACTTTTTGGCACTAATTATTTTCAAATATAGAACATAATTATTATTCCCCGTTTAATAGCATATTATTTAACGAGCGTGTAATGTAGGCCATAATAAACGGGGATGATTATAACACGAGCCGCTTGCAGCGAGTCTTATAATCATCAGAATTTATTATGGTTCATTATACGTGAGTCAAATCTCATACTTTATCTAAAACCATCCTTCAATACACGAAATACTTAATTAAAAATGGAAATTTTAACATTTACGTCAACCGAGATGTCAACACTTACCTATATTAACATTTCTCGTTTCCGCAGTTGCGGTTCTCTGATTGCCTATTACGAATTGTACCTCTTGTTTTATGAGAACTATAATTACACTGCAGCACTGGTTGCACTATGCATAGCAATGCTCTTACTATCATAACTATTATGCGTCTATTATTAAACGGTTGCAGACAAAATATATATACTCTCATTACTTTATTGTCCAAAATCAGTAAAACATACATTTCACATGGGGATAATTCAATACTACCTAAGAAAGAAACAAATACAAAATCATTTTCCATACTTTTTGAATGAATCCAATCTTATTAATTTAATAGACTTGGTTAAACTTACACAAAAACACATTATTATTTCTCGATTATCTTTTACTTAATGATTGCAACGTCTTCACACTTATATTAAGATGCTTACATAAACTACTGAATAATAAAATATTAATAAAAAGACAATTCCAACAACAATAATAGATTTAGATATAACACACTCTCAATAAAAGTTTTATCATATTAACTGAGAATATCTATGTCAACGGAACGAATCTATATGAGCCTTCACTGCGGGCTTTCTTTAACATATTAAGACAAATAAGGGACCAGATTTTCAAATTAATATTACCAACAGTTTCCTACTTAAATTATAAAAAACGTAAGCTGAAACGTGACACAAACCACAGTTAACACAAACATATATAATATGCAAATATCGACGTGACAGACAGTACCGAAAGGCAACGATCTGGAACCGAGATTTCTCAACATGAGGACCGAATATTTTCTGAACATTTCAATGTACTAAATCCTCTATCCATTATATAGGATACCTATCCTGCGGTTTGATATGTTTAGATTCAACAAAGCTAGCAATTTTTAGACCAATTCTTCAACAAACTCAAACATTTATTTTTCTATTTTGCGTTCAAAATGATTTCATTCCGACGCCCAAAAGAGTGTCGAGAACAACTTTCGATACTACTTTTGCAGTTGATTGCAGAGTATTATCAGTGAATATCAGCATGGCTTTCTAAAGTTTACAATAGGAAATTTGGTTCTATATGAAATTGCCATGGAGGTTATGAGAAAAGGTGTACAAGTAGATTCAATTTATCCAAATATCAGTAAACGGCTTGATTTGGTACTAACTGAACTTGAAGCAACAGGTTTTTCTGCTTCTTCAACAAAATGATTGGATTGTTTACTAAAGGGTCAATCGCAGTGTTGAGGTGAACTTTTTCAATAGGGATCTCCTACTGTTCATCATATTTATGAATGATATTATGCATGATAAATTGGCCCATTCTAAGATCAGAATGTTTGTATATGATAGGAAGGTTGAGTGTTTTAGTGATGGCTTACTTATGCAAACAGACTTCGATGCAATTCGGGAATGGTCATTGACAAACAACCTAGTATTAAATAGAACTAAATGTTTTTATATGAGCGTTTTCACAGCTCGGCAGAAGTTTAATTCATCTTACAGCATTGACAATTAATTTATACAAATTTGATAAAAGAAATCTAAGTTTTGTGGAACACATCAACAAATCTATCTTAAGGGATTTAGAATAATGGGATTTATAGTGAGAAATTGCAAACATCTACCATTGGAAGTATCAACATTGTTGTATTGTTCATTGGTTAAGATCAAACCTTTTTATGAATGCCATTCAGACTCTATAGTGAAGGCCCAATATCGTTATTTGAGATTTGTAACACTGCAATTAGTCAATGATATTAACTATGTTGGGGTTTGAAACCTTCGGCAAAATGCACTAAAACGGAGTTTTATCCACAATACCGAAACAGAATTATTGCACTCGACGCGCGTTTCGCTAACCATGTTAGCATTATCAGGAGATGATTAAAACTAACCTCCTGATGATGCTAACATGGTTAGCGAAACGCGCGTCGAATGCAATAATTCTGTTTCAGTATTGTGGATAAAACTCCGTTTTAATTAATGATATTAAAATTGATGTTTTATTGGTCTTAATTAATTTGAATGTTCCAACACCTATCCTTCGAAATCGTTTAATATTAATAATCGTACTACGAACTATGGGCAACATTCTCCTACTGATAGAACTCTTTGTCTCCTTAAGAACAATTAAATGAATGTTGATTTCTTTCCGATAGCTTAAACCTTTAGAAAAAACAATTAAATGTGATACTCAACAACCAATTGTGATATTCTATGAGATAATTTAGATTTGCTTCTTGATATTTGTATATTATTGTAAACATATTATTTATATTGTAAAAATAAGGTAACCAGTCAGTTTGACAAACGAAATAAATAAATAAAGTTGTGGGGTTTATTTTGAAAAATAACTTTAAGAAGTCAGTTTGTGCTTAGCAGCTTAACACAAGAGCGGTGAGACAACAATTAACGGTATATTGTATACAACCACTCAAACATGTTGTGTTTACAGTATCTAAAATTTGTAATACGTTTCCGAATGAGTATAGATCCAAGTCCTTATAATAATGGAAAAATTAAAATCAGCAATTGGATTTCACGAATTCTGTAACATTATGATATGTGGTTATATTTTAGTATTGATTTATCATATTGGACTTGATTGATGCTTACAATGCATGCTTGGAACTTAGCTTTCTAAATTTCATTGTATTGCTGGCATCTTATTAGTCATGAACAAACAAGTTCTTTAAGAATTCATTATCCACGAATGTTGCATATTAATTGATTCATATTTTTTAGAATAAATATATAAAATAAAATAAATAAAAAATAAAAAAACAACGAGCATGCAATGCCAACGTCTTTTGCTATAATAGCATTATATTTGGTAAAAATAAATTAAAATTCCATAAAATCTATGCAGCATTTTCTATAACTTTAACTAATTGATACATTTAATATTACCACCTATTGTTGAAAGAAAAAAGCGTTAATGTCAATGCACGGCCAAGGATGACTTTAGTTTGGCCAGAGACCTGCTCTTTTTCAGTGTCCGTGCTCTGGAGAAAAAATACCCTAAGAAGACATTTCAATGTCTTCTTAGCTAATAAATAATACTCATCTCACTTTACTCATTTCTAAAATATTACAAAAGGAGAGGAAACAAAAATCAAGTCGAATATTGAAGGTTTTCATTATTTAGTTTCATGATTTTTAGTTCGCATCCCTAAATAGGAGTCCTTACACCCTCACATTGAAATGTTTGCACTGGTCTTCTGAATGACACTAAATTTTACAGAATGATTAAGCTTAGTTAATCCGTAATATTTCATCTGGAATTAGCTGCTATTACCAATTGCAAGCTACTGTATTAAAAATGGAGAGGCAAGTACGAAGAAGTATCCAAAATGGGAAAGTGGAAATGATATACAATCGGAAAAGTTTAAAAAATATGTACTCTCTAATTTTCGGGTTGGTAACGTTCTAGAAACTACTTACAAATTTCGTAACACTTGCAGAAAATTTAGCAGATTTCCTAATTGCATTTAAAATAGTTAAGTGATATTCGCATATGATAAAATACCGTTGAAAAGAGTGCACTTTCGCAGGAAATGCATGCGACTGATGGATATATTAAATGTAACTGATATAAAATGGGTTTTTTTTTTCAGATATTGTCAATTAGGTGGAATATCGTCAAAAGGCATCTAGCGTAAAGACCGCACAGCCGTTGTGAAGCAAGAAAATTAGAGTTTGGTACAGGTTATCCTTATGAATAATAACCAAACCATAGTGAATTTTATATTAAACTTGTGGTTGATGAATAGCTACTCAAAAATATAATGCAGATAGCGTTTAATGATAGGAATGATTCATAGACACAACATTTATTATTAACATCACGTTACAATCGTGTTCAACAACTAATATCAGACATCAATTTGGCCATGATCTACATAAATGCAAATTATGATAAAATTTATGATGAGATGCTATTTGTTTGATTCAGAGCAATTATTGGATGTAATACATTTCTTCTGGCTGCGATTTATTTGCCCCGATAAAAGAATATATTCTGATTTTGCTGAATCACTTGAACATCCGAATAATAAATGAATTATTAATTAAAAACCAAAATAATTCGAGTAATGCAAATCTCTTGATTTTAATAAATATTGTGTTTGCATGCCGCCCAAAAGATATATTCAATTTTAAATTGTTACAACACAAGATTGATTGCTTTATCAGAAACCGTCTGCGTCTGCTGCTTAGAAAGTCACGCTTAAGTCCTCTGATAAGATGTAAAAAGAATCTGGTAATGCCCTCTGCTTTTTTATAGTCCCCTTTGTTAACCAACAAACAAAGAATTATTTCAAAAATGTTTGTGCTAAAATAAAGTCAGAACGAATTGAGCCCGGCTAAAAAACTAGCTAATACATGTCTCACAAATAACTCAAATACAATTATCACACTAACATATAATTAAAAAGGGTAATATCATTGTCACCTAATCTATCTTCACGTTTCTTCAACATACTTCATATCGTTGTTTCATATGGTTTTCTTTTTAGATGTCTTTTTAACACGTGGTAAAGTGGCACTTGACTGGTCCTAAAAATTTTAATTTGCTTTAGTACTCTATATAAATTAAAATTGAATTATTTTTAAAAACCTAACGCATGTCAATGTCTATTTTACACTAAATGCTTACGTTTGCATTTGGTACAAAATTATCAAGCACATTAAACCAAATCCTGGCAAAATTTCAAAAATTATACAATTATAAGGAAAACGAAAAAGCTATTTTACCAGTACTGGTTTACGAAAAGAATATAACTTTTTTTAACATTTCAAACAATTGTGCAGTACTAATTTAATAAACAAACAATCCTAGTTGCTTATTGCAGTTGTTGCAACTTTATTTTATTACTAATAGTACAATTGTAAAAGAGCTGGAACGATTTATACTACATAAATTCAGAGATTAACATCAATTGGAAACCAGTTGTAAAATTACAACTTACTGAATAGTATCGGCCTATATAGCAACCGTAACATGAAGATATATATCAACATTCGATATCAATCAACGGATATTCGGATAATTGAATCGGAAATTCGGGATTCAGGTACCCCATTCCATTTTTATTATTAAAGATTCTGTCTATAGAATAGTCATAGAATTTTTGATTTTAATTTTGTTACACATTCAGTAATAAGATTTGCAAAGCATGCATCAAAAAAAAATTAAATATAAAGTCAGTCATTGGTTAAAAAGAATAATTGTAGATTAAGTTCTCTAAGCAATGAACCACCAGAATGGTTTAAAATGCTCAGGAACACTAAGCCGGTAAAATATTGATATTTGCCTTAATATACATACAATTCAATAAAGCAATATTTAAGTTTAAATTAGCCTAACATGACAACGAGGAAAATAACATATAAAATAAGAGGTTTGAGATTAAACAATATAACCAGCCTAAATCCAATTGTAGCTTAACTTCGAAGTTCATATACAACAAAGTACTAAGGCACATACTCCACAAAGACATACATTTTCAACTAAAAAAAATATTTCCTCTTGCTTTTGGCCGAATCCGAAAAGGTCTTTGAATGATTTATGATTTAATGATGCCATTATTTAGAAAGAAGCCGGCTTTTAAAACAAACTGGACTTTAACGTGAATTTAAATGAGTCGTTTGAGTATAATTTAAAATTTTTAATGTGTGTAATTCTTAAAGATACTTTTAGAACGACAATGAAGATAAAAACAGTGAAGTGTGAACAAAATAGTTGAGTTTAATGAGACCGTATATGTCAACCGCACTTTGAAATGAGACAATTAGCTTTTGAAAGCCTCAACGAAACTTGGTTTATACCTGTTGTGGATACCAATATATGACCTTCTGTAGACACTACTTCAGAAAATCAAGTGCTACTTACATTGATTAGTGATTAATTACACACAGGTTTTCTTCGGGTTTGCAGGAAAAATACTGGTCAGATCTATGTTCAATATTTTTCTGGCGTAGATTAAAAGCTGTCTGAGTTAATTTGTTAAATAAAAAGTAGGATTAAAATAGCATTTGATTTTTCAATTTTCCCCGACTCGGGGAAAATCATGACGTCATTTAGAGAAAGTGCTCATTACAACTTGACCAAGGAAGTTCCACCCAATACCAAAAACGGCTCAACTCTCCCTTACTTTACAAAATTCGTATTAATCTAGGCAAAGTAAGTCAAACTATTTTTGTGGCAGTTTTTTGCAAAAAAATATGTGATGTGGAATACAAAACGAAGAATCATCCCCTGATAAGCTTACCAGAATTAAATTATCAAAACGATAAATTAATTTCTCTAGTAATCAAAATACCATGGTTCTCATCTAGTTTGGATTGAGCAGATAATCTGGAAATATGTAAGATAAGTTTATACCGGTAGGTGAAATTTGAGAGCACGTTATAATTTCAATTGTATTGTTTCTAATAAAAAATAACTGGGTAGTCGCCATCATAATAATAAATTAACAAAGAGAATTCAAAAAGAAAACCAAAAGCTCAGTTTTCTCATTTTGATTAGTTCTCGAGTTTTTTATTTTTATTTTACGATGATTGTATTTAAATGGGTTGACATAAGAAATATAAGAAATTGCATGTTCTTTTATATTTGTAGTCTCTGTGTCATCCAAATAAGTATTAAAATAAAAAATTAGTATTTTAACATGATTCTTTCTGATGGCGCCGAAGTCGTCGGTAGAGAGGAATCATGAACGTGTCCTCTTTCTGCCACTAACACATCCGACAGCTGGCCACCGACTAATGATTGTTAGATTCATACACAAATATCCTTAAGATTGAGTAAACAGTATATCCGTAGATCGAACCAACTCAAAATCATTCATACATTTTAGGGTGGTGGTGAATATCCATTTCGAGAGCACTATTGCAACACTAAATTAATGTATATCAGCATTCGGACATATTAAGACACCTGACATCCCAGATATTATGATCCTAATCTGAAAATTATTATTCGGGACAAATTTTCATGCTTGGATATCAAGTTCAGAAAATTATGGATATTCGATCTAGAAAAAACATCACCAATTCCATTTATACCATATTAGTAGGTAAGTAACGTTCATAGGTTAAAGGTACTGCCATTGTAACATAAATGCATTATTTCTTATCAGGAAAATGAAACTACCAGAAACTTACTAAGTTGATACACAACACATCAATCACATAGATTCACTACTACTTTTAAGCATTTTTTAAATTAATTAATAGTCCCTTAAGAGTAAATGAACTTAGCAAATTTTATACGTCACCAATAAACATCAGATTCATATTCAACAAGATTCGAATACCGCCGCCGATATCATCTTATATGATTTTTAGACATTCAGTATAAAAATAGCCACCCATTTTATGTCCGATTCACGCCCACCAGAACTTTGCATATTATATGTTCAACTCTTACATGATTTAATACGTTTAAATTCGTTCATAATATTATCATCGCGTACAGCGAATAATTACAAATTGAAACAAGGAGTAACAAATATTTTATGAAAAGTATCAAGAAATACTTAACCATACAAAAATTAAAACGCATAGGGTTCGAGTAATCCACCACGGTTTTCAATACTTGTTTCATACACAAACACATTCTAAAACATATCTTCTGTACTAGTACCTGATGTCGATGAATACACAAAATTGTCGATTCGATGTTTTAAAATTTCCATTGAACTAAGACGATACTGGTGATGTCAAACCAAGCGATCTGGGCGGCCATAGAATGAAGGTACTATTTCAGCCGATCCATTTATTGGAAAAACGATAATCTAACCAGCGTCACACATTTGCAGAGTTATAAATGGCGTGTACATCATTTCTAGCCGAAATCTTGTCTATATTTAAGAAACAAATTATGTACGGCTTCTCAAAATTTAGTTTGCAAAAAGTCAAAAAATGTTCTATAAAAAAAAGGTGTGCTTAAAACTGCACGACAGAGGTGAAACCCACCCAAGTACTAACCACGCCCGGCGTTGCTTAACTTCAGTAAGCGGATGACAACTACTGTTTACCTTTTACTCTTGGCGAACATGTAACAACTGAATCCTGTGCATATTCAAGGATCCTAAACAGTATAGCAAAGGAGTGCTGTAATTAGCACTCCTTTGCTCATCCAACACTAACCAAAATTAAAAAAAAAATCTTAAAAAAAATAAAAGGCATGTCTTGCCACCGACGCGACGGCGACGCGACGGGAATCAAACACAGGCCGTGCGTATCACGAGCACAAGGTCTAACCACTGCACCAGCAGACCTGTTGAAACCAATTCAATGGACCGTAAAGACAGAGGTAATTCTAATACATTCGGCATGAATTACTGTTTAATTAACTTAAACTAAACTTGACTCTATCTACATTCCATTATTTTTTTTTTACAATCATATCACCCAAGTATGTGTTGAAAAAACGCGGTAAAAATTGTAATACCCCCGGACCTTCAGAATACCAATCACAGCACCGCATTTTTACTACATTGCTATACCGTTTAGAATCCGTAAATATGCGTATACTGTGTTCTATCTTATTCTCTCGCAGGCTACATCCTATAGATCTATATCTTTTTATTGGTATCGCTTTTTCAGTTTCCTCGTTTCTGTTTCATGCATTTTATCGAGTCTCAAATCACATCCAACGGCGCTAAAGAAGTTTTCACTTCAAAAAGAACGAACCAATAATTATATCTTTAAAAACACCACACTGCACATATACTTGTCCTTAATACTGCCGTCTGCACTTAGTGAGCCAAAGCCGTAATGTCTTTATTCCAACTTGGAATGGGATTAATCAAAAAATAAAACTTTCTGAATTATATGACTGATATTTGTAAAAATTAAACAATTCTATTCTTCTAACTTTTAAAGTTTGTAAACATTTCGGTTTATACGCTTTAAAGCGATTTTTTCTTAAACATTGGATTAGTATACAAATTATTTAATATTCTCTAATCATTTCTATGCTAGCGACTTCGCTTAAATTTGCTTTGAAAGAACCCGTACTAATTAAACATCCTATTAATTTTAGCAACTGTGCATTATTATGTTATTGAGCGGTTTGTATGTCTCGGATTGAATTCATCTCAACTTATCTACAATTTCGAGCATTATTGTCCACTAATCTTATAAGGTTAGATTTTTCTCTTGAGTTAACCTGATTTCTGCAATATTGGAAATATTACTGCATGGTGTACTGACAAACTAAGTCATATCATTTCATGGTCAAAGTGACTTTAGCAAAAAAAATCTCCGATACAGCACAATTTTGTATTCTGAGAAGTAGTTGCAAACATTCCGAAGGCAATTTATTAATTCCATAAAAGTTTTATTAATAAGAGCCAAAGGGATTTTACTAAAGATAAAACAAAAGTAGTAAAATTTTATTACAAAAATAATTTTTAGATTTAATCACTTGCAAGATATGTGTGTCAAATTTTGATATAAGTGGACAAATAAAGCGTGTTTACTCTTTAGTTCTGTAATTTTAAAATCTATAACTTCGTTCACCTATGCGGTATTTACTCTAACCGGGATTTTTCCAAACCCCCTATTACAGCATGTACATTATGAAGACAGAACTGCATACTTAAAATAAAAATATCCAATAATTGATATTCGCTACGCTATTGGCTTCGGTCCATCTTAAGTGAGACGCCCTGTATATGTTATTAGCTTGCTGAAAATCAGTCAGCAAAGCCGTTATGAGTATTACATTTACGAGGACTTAGAAATTTAAAACTGTTTTATTTTACAACTTTGCCATCGCCCCACCATGGCATAAAGAGAATAGCTAAACCACTCCGCCTGAAATCCCGTGTCGAGATAGGGGCTGCTGCGCACCTAGCAGCCATATTCTCAGCAGCTCGAGCTACCAGTTTCATGTTGACGCATGTTGGCGCATAGTGCGAGAGTACAGATTCGGAGTAGGTAAATTTGTGTTTATTGCGTGAAAATTAAATATTATGCTGCTGCGGAGGGGGGTGATATGCACGTAAAAGTTTATTATTTTTACAACATACGAACGAAGCGGTTGCTGTATGTTATGCTGTGGCCCCACGAAGCCTTTTGTATTATAAAGTATTGAATTACCTTAAGAAAAAATCTATTTCACAGTCATCTCTGCAGATGTTGTTTTTATTTCGGTTATAGATCACATTCATACTCTAATTGCGTAAAAGAATCATCTGACCCTCTGAAAAATAATTATGGATAAATAATCACAACGGCAAATATAGGATGCGGTTTTGACTTGTAAACGATAAGAGTTTTTCCACAATACCGAAACAGAATTTTTGCACTCGACGCGCGTTTCGCTAACCAAGTTAGCATCATCAGGAGATGATTACTATTTGTAAACAGCTAGCAGATATTTGTTCCCATTTATCAGCGTTGCCAACCGAAAACCCACGTTTTCATTATAACTATTAATATTTTCCATTAGTGGCGATCCCGCACCTGATACAGCAGTACAAAGCTCCTTCACGAATTTAACTTAGGAATAATTCTTAAAATAGTAATACTAAAATCCCGGATCACCCAATACTTCATGATATACTCCCATAAATGCTTTTAAAAAGCGCGAATCCCATAACCGAATTAAATAGTATTAATTAAATTAAAACTAACATCTTTTGCCGTCAACGTAATCTATATTAGAGACAATAAATGGTGAACTCTCCGGATACAATTGCTCCAAATATTAAAAAAAAATTATATTCCAATGAGTGTGCACGTTAGTAATTAATTCCTTGACAATGATAAGCCAACAAATAAAAAACGGCACACGAAAACCATCTTAATGTTTTAATAGCAATAACGACAAAATGAATAAAATTAGTGCCAAATCAGTTGCCAAAAACAAAAGATCTCTGTTAGTTATAGCAAATCAACACCACACTGAAAATAGTATCACACAACAAAAATTCTATCATGCCTGACTATAGAAGGCTTCTGACAACATCTAAGCAATATCTAGTCAATGTCATTGTCGACATATCTTCTAATAACTTTTAACCTTCTATGCGCCAGTGGGGAATCTGTTAAACTCTTTATAGAAATGTGGCTCCCTCTGCGTTGAATTGGATTGTTCCCTTCTTGTGCTTTTTCACTGTCTACAATTGTATCTAGGTTACTAACACTTTTCGATGGAATCCTGCTATCTCCTAGTTTTTTCGCATGGAAAAATTCCCCCCAAGAATTACGTTTCTCCTTAACTTTTCCAGGAATGCTCAAATGTGTCATCTTCTTCGGCAATGAATCGCCACTTTTGGTGTTTCTTGAAATAGGACTTTGATTTCTGACCCTTCTTCTAACTTTTGGAGAATAATTTAAAAATATTTCTTTGTTCAGACTCTCTGCACTGGAGCTTAAGTTTCTTACTACCCCGGGTTGAAGAACTAAGGTAGCCTTAATAGGGTTAGCAGAAAAGTAGTCTCGTTTAGGAAGTAGAGGTGGTAAGGGCGCACGTTTCTTTTTATATTTTCCCCCACGGGTGTCCGATTTAGGGTCAATGCATCGGTTGATTGTGGTAGGTGTGAAAGGTGTCAGAAAAGTTTGACCAGAAACTGGTGATGAAAGAAATTGTGACCTGAGGTCACATCTTTTTGTAGTTAGGTCAGACACGACACCCTTGATATCTTCCTTTTTAATTCCTGTTGCTTCAGTAAGGTCATGCAGAGGAGCTGTGTAATTAAAACTTGAATCTACATTAGTCATATCTGGTTTGTCAAAATTACTTCCTAGATTTCGAGTTTCTTTTATTTTCTGATTGGTACTGCTAGTCGTGTCACCTTCATCAGTTTTATGGTTAAGAGATGCAAAAGAAGTATACAACGAAGACAAAGCTGAAGAGAATTTAGTTAAATTTAAACCTAGTGATCCAGAAGAAATGTCATTTTTACATGCTGTTATTTTACTATCACTATCGTACCCAAATCCACTTCGAATACAAGAATTTACATCAGATATACGGTCTTTTTGGTTATGTTTAACTACTTCATGTTTATTTGAAATTATTATGTTACTCTCAGTGTTTAGATTATTACTACTGCTTTGTCCAGATCTGTCAAAAGTTTTACCATGCAATTGAAAATCTATGTTTTCAGGAATATCAAAAAACTCAGTCTCACTCGATGACGATTCATGCTGTTCGGAGAGTTTGTCAATTTTCTTGGCCGTGTCGTTGAGGAAGATTATGTTGGTGTCGAAAACCTCATTTTCGTCGCTGTCCTAAATATACAAATACAAACTATTGAACCCTCAATTAAAACTAACACAGGATTATCAAGTTCATTTGCATGTGTGAAGCATTATATGTCGTGTACTTTTTATTATATTTTACTAGCTATTTAATCTGCAAATCTAAGGAAAATGAATACAACCATAACTTATCATATCATGTCTCAACGGCATAATAAAATTTGTCCAATAATTTACATACTAGAGTTGTAAACCAAACAGGACATGATTCCTAAGTATTCTTACAAAACTTAAAGATTCTGATTCATTTGTAGCACCTATTATGGGACCACTTATATATTCATATAAAGCTAACTAAGTAAGCTATTGCCGTTCTCAGGTAAATAAGTGCGAATAATGTGTAGTGTACGTTTAGGCACCCGCAATTGGTAGGTATATATCAGGCGCAAGTACAAACACAGAAAAAATCTGCCTCTACTATGCTGCTATACCTCCATGCTTAGATCTGCATTCTTAACATTGCTTTAAATGTCTAACCACTCTGATCCGAATCAGTTATTTAACTCTCCACGTGTTTTGAAGCAATAAAATCCAACCAATAGGAGCATTTTCCTTATATTCTGGGCGTGTGTAACGAGCTAATTGATATGAGGACGACTTCGTTTATTTATGAATAACAGTACCGGTCTGGTGTCTCGTGCAGTTTTATCTTTTTCTATTACGAGAGTTTGCCGAAACGAAGAGACATAAGCATATGCCGTACCTGTTGGAGTCGGAAAGTGAACACACCGCTCAGCGTTGGACTATCGATTTTTTGACGAGAACCAGCTGCTTACGTTCTTAGATTGGATTGTTTGGAAGTGTATTATTACTTGTGCTCGATTGTTTGGTGATTTATTTAAGTGTGTTAACTTTTTGGACAGTTAATTTGTTAATTAAATAGTGTTTTTATTGTTAACCATGGTTGTACGTTGTTTTGTCTATAAAAGGTATAAGAAAGCCAATCTAGCTTCTGGATATTTTAGTTTTCCAAAAGATGAAAGGTTGTATGTAGATGTTTACATTAAGTATTGAGATTAAAATATAGTTCATTTATATCATATTCCATGATAAATTAATATTCTACATCGATAATTGTTTGGCTCACTTCTACAGGAAGTTTAATTTTTTAAACTTGAAAGACTTTTATTTTTAAAAAGATTGTAGTTTTGTCCAGCTCCTAGCATCACATAATAAAGGCAAACAATTTATAAAACCGTCACTCTAATATTACAAGGTTGTATGTAAAATTAAATCTGTATTATTTTTCGGGTGACGAAATACCAATTTGTTAAGGCCGTTCGGCACGATCACATTTTTGATAAAATTTCTGCTCGTAGAAATGCTACCAGATTTCAGCTCAAAAATAATGAGAGTATCTTTAAACTGCTGTTTGCAACGATAACAGTTTGTCAATAAAATTTATTACACATGCAGGCGGGTTGTCAAGTAATTTCTAGGGATTTGTCCTTTATCGCCAGAAAAAAGAACTCGTTTGTTAGCAGCACTGCTTCAGGATAATTAAAAGGAATTATCCTGACTCTTTGTTATTATTCTTGTTAGGAGATATTTCTGTCTGTTTCATATAAAAACAATTCTTTTTTTTCTTTGTTCTGTATTGATTGTTTTCGATAAAATAATAATACCTATAAATTACCCAAACTGATTATATATGTCTAGTAGTAGTTGCACCCTTTAACTACATCTTCGACATTTTTTTTCTCCATCGTTAAACTAGATGCTGGATACTTTTTTGACACATGGTTGCCGTTGTAGTAATTACTTATTTATTCCATTAAAAATTGTTGGTCAATCCTATCCAGTGATTCTAGCAATTTATAGGTATTATTTTACTGATTTAGTCATTTAGCTGTACTCACTTGACACTTTACTTGTACTTACTTTAACTTTACTGTTCTTATGGGTTACTATGAAACTTCTTAAGGTATAATTTTGTTTCCTTTATATCTTGAGTGTAAGAATAATCAATCAATTAATTATTGATCTTATGCGCTTCAATATCAACATTTATTTTTTTTTGAGGTAGCCTAGCCTTTAATCGTTTTATCGCTATAAACGGCTGAACCATTTTGTTAATAAAAGCTTCTAAATACATTATTTGTGTAATTTATTCCACTTCCTTAAGCCCACCCATATATATAACAAGAATATATCGCGCATTACCCCTTTATGCAATGAGCTGGACGTGTAACCGACACAGAGAGATGGATATATTTTCGCCGTAGGTATTTCGCATAAGTCTGTCTGGTTAGGAAACCGGTAGATATGCGCAAAATCGGATATAAACACGTTTATTGGCTACAGAGCAAGCATCGTTGTCTACGCTGACGTCGGCGTCGTCGCCGTCGCGGTAATAAAATAAAACCGGCCATGTTGAATATCGACCTGTGATTGCTTGGTTTGTATTTTGTTACAAGTTTGTTATTTTGGCGTTATCACAAGAATATTGCTTCCTATTCTCGTGGCGTTATATTATCGATTATAGAGCATATTATATCCTCAAAAATGCGTGGAAAGAAGCATTGCTATATTTATATGTAATATTTACTGTATACAATAATTTTATTACGGGAAATTTTCAAGTATTTAAACTACTCTTATTATGTATTTTAAGTTCGTAATTTCAGTTTTCCTAAAAAAGGAATATTATTGCTAATAAAAGTAATGGAAAATGTAGCTAATCAAATACAATTTAACCGTAAATTTTCGTTTTGACGATAATCAAAAGTGGAATATGTTTTCACGTGCATTCAAAACGCAAACATTGCATCCTAATATCTTATTGGCAATAATTCATGACATGCGCAGTTCGAACCGGTTTCCCGAGTAGACCGACTTATGCCTAGTTCATATACATTCGTCCTTTAGTCTTGGCTTCACGTAATTGGCATAATGCGCGATATATTCTTATTATATATATGAGCCCACCTACCTACCTACCAACCAACCTCCTATTGGTTGGTAAAAAATAAAAATAAAATTCATAATTGTTTTAATTAGATATTTGGCATAGGTTTAATAAACAATTAGTTCAATATTTAACCATCATATTACGGGTTATTGAAAATAATGACCGGTAATTGTCTTTATAGGTACTATCACAATTATTAGGACATATTGTCTTAACATATTATTATGATTATTATAAAGTTCTTTAAGATTTTAGTAAAATTATGTGACAGAAATGTTTATAGAACACTAGTGTTTCGTATTTATTAATAGTTAAATGAATGAGCATATTTTATATAAATACTTAAGCAAAGTGAAGTATTTTTAATGTGAGCACCCTCTATTATATTGCATTTATATAACTTGAAGAATTCTAAGAATACATATTGCATGGTTTTATACCCTTCCCAATTTTAAACAATTTGTTGTCTGAATAAATGTATTGTATAGCCTTTGAAAATTGATATTCTATGTCACTATCAAATTACTTATCTATTTATTTACACTTGATAAACACCATATGCATGGTTATATATAAATGACTGATTATTCTCGATCACGTTTACCAGATATCTTTTTTACCAATTTCCCTAAGTTGCTACATATCATGTTAAATTTAATTTACTAAAAATGTAAACTAAATTAAATCCAGTCCGGCTCTGTCGAGTTCCAGCTAGCCTAATATTTTTAACGTATGAAGCCCATACGCGAAATATGAGGAAATCATGAAAAAGTCAAATCTGGCTTCATCGACATTAAAAGAGCCGACGCAGAGTTAAATAACTAATTCGGTATGGTATAAACTGTGCTACTTACTTGATAAATTCTGAAAGCTTATTTTTCAATATTATGACTGGTCGTAAAAATAGTGTATGTTACTCACGTTTAATGGCTATTAAGACACTCGCATTCATTACAACACTAGCCTACAGCTGGGGTCGTAAATCTTATACTCCTGTCTCAATAGCTATCATTAAATTCTATTTGCATAATATATTAACAATTGCATTTATTTATTAGTTACTTTCATTTTAACTAAGGCCTTAGAAAACGTTTAATGTACAAAACATGAGTGAAGTTCTTTTAGACACTCGTTCGGTTTGCAACACACTTCTCACTCTTATATAAACTTTGACTTCACGCACTTGCTACATAATATACTATTTCTTATATTTTGTGAAAATCATGCGTTTCACTCTCGAAGGACCTTAAGGAAATTACGTAACCTTTTATTTGTTTACAAGTAAACGAATTGTTGAAATTTACTTGGAAAAAAAAGATAGAATAGCAAGTGTAAAAATGCAGTGTTACTTACATCGCTAGGCACACTAGACTTCTTTGGGACATTGGACCTAGTAATTCTAGTTGAACGAGATCGGGTTAGAGAGTTAGTTTTCTGACTAGCTATGCTATCTCTAGATTGAAGCTTCAAGGGCTGATGGAGAGCGTATAGACCTTCACCGCTAGAATAACCTAAAAACATATTTTTAAAAATCATCGTGAAAAATTAATATTTAAAACTGTGTTGACAAATATAATAATATAGCAAAGCTGCAGTTCCTTCTTTTTATTATGTAATGTCTCCTTTTTGTTCATATGGCTGATCTGAACGGGACCCCCAAGAGCTTCCAGCCTTTGATTTTGCAGGGTGTCTTTGGTTGCCTGTACAGGATGTCCGAAATATGGTTCCCTATCCTCTTATCTCAGAAAGTATAGAAGATAGAATAAAAAAAAGTTAAATAGAAAAGCTTCTTAGTTTTATGTAAGTTTTTATTTTTGCCATTGCCATATATACAGAGTATTCAGTTTTTGGAGGATAGACAACAAACTTCGTTATTTCACTGTATATTTTTTAATTTTTTAATTATACGTAAAATTCTAAACCTAATTGATATATCACACCCTATCCATAAAGTAATTAGTTTAAGAAATAACTTAAATGAAAATCGAGCTTTTGGACAATTTGGATAGGAACAGAGGGAAAATCATTGATGGTGGATAAAAACGATTTGCACTTTCCTATCGCATGGTACCAACTACAGATGGTAACAGTGATGATACCATTTTGGTAATATATTTGGTACCTTCTAAGATGGTACCATGTGATAGCTCTTTAAAAGTTAAGAAAGGAAAGTGCAAATCGTGTTTTCCATCTTCAACGGTTTTCCCTCTGTTCCTATACAAATTGTCCACAAGCTCAATTATTTTCATTTGTTTCTATCTCCTAAACTAATAACTTGATATATTGATACATCAATTAGGCTTAAAATTTTACGTAGAATCCAAGAATGTAAAAATAGACAGGGTGATGCATTTGAAATAAGAAAGTGAATACTATATATATATGACAATGGCAAAAATAGATTGATATAAAAGGATGACAGACAGTTTTATTTCGGACACTCGGTACAACTTCAGACCGCGCCCTCGCTCTTAGATTTAGTTACAAAGCAGCAAGTGCGAAACTCGATCCCACGAATGCCATTTAAATATCTTGAGCACAAAACTTGTCCAAATATTGATGCCCGGAATAAGAATCGAACTCGGTCTGCCTCGGCCCGAACCACAAAATATATTCATAGAGTCCAAAAGATAAAATACATTTTATAGATTAAAAGAATTGCTTTAAGCTTCAAGCACAGTCATTGTGTCCTCCTCAATCAGCAGGTAATTAATAAGACCGCTTCCATTTAGGTTCCAGAGTATAAATTGGCAGTAGTTCAATTTATTGACACTATTTAAGAGGATATGCGTTAAAAAAACAAAGGCAAATTTAAATGAAAATGTTAAAGATGAATATATAATACTGTCAAGTTTGTACTTTGTTAAATCAGTTAAATGTCATTATTGACTGTGGTTTGCTTGATTTACGACCTATTGAGGCGTTATTAGGTAAATAATTGTTGTGTTGTTAAATTGTGGTTTGTAGATTTATAATTAGTCATTACGTGTTTTCAAAATGCTACATGATCTGCCACTAAGGTTGGCATATAGTTATAAATGTTATAATAAAGACATGGAATAATCCAATAATATTCTTGAGTTATGTGTGAAAGTCCCTGAATACGATGATAAACTTGACTTCTGGTTTGGATAAGCTTGGCTTATTTTATGTATGCATTCGTTGTCCTGAAGTACTTTAAGCGGCGCTAGAGTATATTATATGAGGGATGTTATTTTCCCCTTTGATATTATCAATTTTGTAAACATTTTATTTAAAATATTGTGAAAACTTTCGAGAAATATATTTAACCATAAATTATGGCTAGAAAATACTTACAATAAAAAAAATTAAATAGTGCTGTGCGATAAACTTAATTGCCATGTGATTAATTCACTTTTCACGTTTTCATCAAATACTATTGACATCGAGCATATATACGTTATATGTTCAGTGCTATTGATTTTTGAATTATACACCACATAGACAGGAAATCTGTCCACTGCCGGTAGTGCACAATCGGAAACGTCGGGATGCCGCTAACAGCTAAACACGAGGATTCGGTTGCCAGCTGCAAGACGATCACCACGTCGGCGTCGGCGTCGCGTCGCAGGCGATTACCGGTTCGGGTCTCAAGGCTGACTTTAATAATATAATAAAGTCCACAGTAGCTTCATAACTAATTGCAATTTGAATGAAGCAATCTGAAGCATATATATTCTCGTTACGATAAATATTTAAATTGAATGACTATGTCTATTTATAGACCACAGAATATCATATAAAAGAAATTAATACTTTTAATGAACTTTAATTTGTGTATTTGGAATTGATTCTTTGTGCCGAATTCAGATGGAAAGCACTCTAAACGAGTAAAGCTGTTTTAACGTTTTACGAGTCCTGAGGCTTCTACAATTTGGTCCATTGAAATTATTTTCAACAAAAAAAAATACATATAAAAGGAAAAGCATTGGCTATACTGCCAACACTATTATAGAGAAGGCAAAGAGAGATCGACAGGAGATATATTGGCCTATGTCACTCATATATGGAGTAGGGCAATTGAAAACTACGGAGAGTCTCGAGCGATTGCGTTGGATATTTCAAAGGCATTCGACAGAGTTTGGCATGACGGACTGCTCAACAAACTGCCGTCCTTCGGACTGCCAGCCTCTCTCTGCAGCTGGCTGGCCAGTTTCCTTAAGAACCGATCCCTACACGTTGCAGTCGATGGACACATCTCGGACACATTCACCATCAACGCGGGCGTGCCTCAGGGCGCAATACTTTCACCAACTCTGTTCCTCATCTATATTAATGACCTGCTGATCGAAACGAATAATCCTGTTTACAGTTTTGCAGATGACAGTACCCTTGTCTCCCACTTTGGATCAGAAAAACCCTTACCAGAGACTGAGACTCATCACCGCAGACAGGAGCAGATTACAGCTATTAATCAAGACCTGGAGAAAGTTCAAACTTGGGGCGACCGAAATCTGGTCCAGTTCAATGCAGCAAAGACCCAAGCAGCAACGTTTACCAAGAGGGCCAATACAGCGGGCCCTGACATCATTATGGCAGAATCGACCATTCCTTCATCCTCGTCAATCGGACTGCTGGGTGTCTCGGTCAACAGCAATATGTCATGGCATGACCATGTTGCTAACATCGCAAAATCAGCCTCCCAGAAGCTTGGTGCGCTATTTCGCAACAAAAAAACTCTATACACCGCAGCAGTTGCTCTTGCCGTACAAAGCGCAAATAAGACCGTGCTTAGAATATTGCTCACATATCTGGGGTGCCGCACCAAAGCATACCCTAAAGCTGCTGGATTCCATTCAGAAGAGAGCTGTGCGTCTCGTCGGCGACCCGGAGTTGACCCGGAATCTGGATAGTCTGGAACACCGCAGACATGTGGCCGAGATGTCTCTGTTTTACAGATACTTTCACGGCAGATGTTCCCAGGATTTGGCCCGCATCATCCCGCCCTGGCAACTCCTGTCAGACAGTCACGACAGACAGCAAGAGCGCACCAGTTCGTCGTACAACTAGAAACACCTAGAACATCGCTTTACAAGAACTCCTTTGTCTGGCGCACTGCATCACTGTGGAACTCACTTCCAGGACATCTGTTTCCCACTAATTACAACCTACAACTATTCAAGAACCGTGTCAATCAACATCTGCGCACACACACCGCTCGTCGAGCGCCATAGGATCTCCCTTTAGTGTGTGTGCCACTGCCATAAAAAAAAAAAAAAAACTAGTGAAGATAATAGGCAAAAATGGGATTTATATTTTGTAAAAAATGTTCTCTAAAAAAAGTATACAAATATTCACTCTCTGTGAGATAAAACACAAATCTTATCAGCTAGCTCATAAACATATCCTGTATAATAGTGTTACCAAAAATACTGCAAAATGCAATCAGTACATTTCGCATCGTATGATGCAATTAGTCCTCTAAAAGCCAGTCCCGAATTGGTAGTATTCAGCCGAAACTCACAGAGTAATCGTCGATCTAATTCCGAGTTGCAAAACTTTAAGTTATTATTTTGACTTCAATTAATTTTACTTTTTGTGTCATGAAATTCTTTTTAAAGACTGTAAGTTTGGGTTAGTGTCACAATTGTTCTAGAAAGGCCAAGATATATTTTATACAAATTACGTTTTCATTGTGATGATTTAAAGAGTAGTGCTAATCTACGGAATTTCTTGCTAGAAAATTGTAAATTCTCCATTTCTAGGTATCATCTATAAGCGTTAACGTCAAACTACACATTTAAGAACTTATGGTTTACGAAAGGCAAGGCTGAGATAAATATCTTTCGTCCTCGCCAATAGAGAACACAAACTCTTGTGTACTATCTGTCTTTGTGTAGTGCCATCCACATGTCAATATCATAATTTTATGTTAAGTAATTTATAGTTGGTTGGTTTATAGAGAGAATGCAACGAATTCGACACAAACAAAATGTAAGTATTGCATTCAAGTCAACAGCTATATTACGAAATTCTCTCACGAAAACACGACCGGCAAGTCAAAAATATACGAAAAAATTTATATATCGGGTACGTTGCGAGTGCGACTCATACAAAGAAGAAACAAAAAGGCCATTGGAGTACGAATGAAAGAGCACACATTCAAGATCGAAAGAGGCGAAATATAAGAGTCCGGAGTAGCAAATCATGTATGGGACAAAAACTAGAATTCAGTACACAAAGACGATATTAATTAATTACAGTAGTTAATAAAGATCATCAACACTGGTATAAACGGAAGTTCAAGGAAGCAGCATACATCGAGCAGGATGACGGAGTGCTTAGTAACCCATCAGCTCCAAAGGCTCATTCAATTCCCTTGAACACTTTATTTTATCTCCTTTGTAGTAAATCGGCTGCATCGTCGAGCTGCACCCAGGACTGGACGGCGCGGCGTAGTGGGTGTGGTGTCCGTAAAAACTTTCAGTGGCGTCGGTCGTAAGACATGCGGTAAACAAAGTATGTGTAATACCACTCGAAAGTGACGTGAAGGCTAAGTAACGTTTTAAATATTTACTTAATGTAGTTGACAGCCAATTCTGTCACGGCCAGCGGTATGTCAAAATTCATTATTTATGACCACTCAATGCCGTAATATAATATTAATACACATAAATAACCTATTATTATCGCCAACTTAAGCCGGCCTTGACCGAATATAAAAGAGACCTATTTTATATGCGAAGGATTATTGATGTCGGTGCTTTGGATATGTTCCCAGGATTTGGCCCTCATCATCCCGCCCCCAGCGCGACGCCTGCCAGACAGTCGCGACAGACGGCAAGAGCGCACCCGTTCTTTGTACAACTGGAAATACCTAGAACGTAGCTTTACAAGGACTCCTTTATCTGGCGCATTGCATCACCGAAGAACTCACTCCCAGGACTTCTGTTTCCCCCCTAATTACAACCTACAACTATCCAGGAACCGCGTCAAACATCTTCGCACACACACCGCTCGTCGAGTGCCATAGGATCTCCCTTTAGTGTGTGCACCACTGTCATAAAAAAATGTACTGCAGTTAATATGGTAATAGGTTACTTCGGGTTCCACATTGTTTGGGCGCTTTAGATTGTGGGTGGCCACTACTTTGAACTCCGATTAGTCGCTACTAAATTAATCAGTCACACATCTATAGATGTCATACTGACATTGACACATTCAAAAAATTGGTTAATTTAATGATTAAAGTGACTAACAATGAGCTTCCCCATAGGCAGGCCAAAAACAGCAAACTCTGAAAGGATGGCCCAAAAGTATACAAAATGTTGTAGAAAGGCCGCCAATTCATTTTGATCATTTCACGGCACAAACTCAGCTGATAGATCTGAAAAGTTCTTGTCACACAATTCATTACCTTAAGCGGGATTTATAAGACCAAGAAACTATCAGTGGACAGCGAAAAGCGAAGCGGCTTCATATCAACTGGAAATGTGATGACGGTATTTTAAGATGCAAAAGGTATTCTTAAATCTATCTTAAAATTATAAGACGATAAATGGTGAATATTTCAGAAATTCGTGAGAAATAAGACCAAGCCGGATGAGGAATTCCATTAGGATAATGCTCTTTGCCAAACCCAAACTTGGCTCCGTTAGACTATAACAATTTGTTTACGAACTAAAAAAGCAAATCCGTGGTAAAAGTACTCGTCGGGTTTTCAAGAAATTGCTATCACAAGCGCATTTTTTGAAGATTAATCGGATTATAAAGATCACATAAAGGTTTTAACCAATATAAAAAAATTATTTTGGCAATATAGTATAAGGTTATGAAGCTAGTTGTTAGGGACCCGAGAATCAGCTAATTAAAATGGAACACGTCTCCTATCTATCATTGAATTGGTCGTTCGTTTCTTAGTGTTGCTCATTTTTTAAATCCCCAATGTAATATTTTTCAAATCTTAAAAAAATGTGGATATGTGGATATAATATTGGTTTTTGGATAGAATACCCATATACCTAATTACCATTAGACACGAAAGTTCTAGACAAAAAAACAATCTAGCAATCACTATGTTTAAAGTTTAAGATTATTTTTCTTTAAGTTAACGTACCTGAACTTATATCTTCAACACTTCTTATTTCAGAGAGTCTATCATCTTCAACTACCCCTGTGGTTATCACATCAACTTCTGAAAAATACACGGAGGCAGATGAGGCTGAACTAGATCGGTGTGGACTACGCCCAGTTCTGCGCCTAAAAAATGAATTAAAAATAAATTTAAAAGATAGATAAATATTCTATTGTTTTGGAAACATAAAAATTAATTCTAGAAATATAACATATTTCAATAGATGACTTTTAACGCTCAAGTGCAATCTGGTTGACAGATAAATGGATTACACTTTAACTGTCAAATAGCAAACAAATTAATATTAGGTATTTTTCGCTCGTAACTTTAAATTCCTGTAAAGATATTACTTGAAGTAAAACGGCCATTTTTTGAACTACGAAAAGACAATCAGTTTTATACTTTATCTTAGTTTATACAATATTTTATATACCATAAAGAAATCATGGGCAATGGAAATTAAATTAAATGCCCATCTCGAAAGTCATTGATGGCTAATGAATCGATAATGAAGGGAATAGAATATTTTTGACAGAAACGCTATTGGCTGTGGATAGATGAAAAAAACGTATTACCCAAATCTATTACCTATTTACTTCGGGTCCTACAGGACTGTTAGAATGTAAACTATAATAACAGGGTGATAAATTATCTCCATTTTATTTAACCAAAAAATCATTTTTTGGAACCAAAAATCCGGGTAATTATGCTTAGAATGCGATGAAATATCAGAGCAAACAAAAAAGAAGAGCGAGAGGTTGAACTCAAATGGCCCAAAACAAAACGGCCTTAAAATCATGTTTTTACATACATTTAGTCATCTCTTTGAAGGTCAAGACAAAGTATTAATCTAGTTTTCTTTCCTCGGTGTAATTTTTAACTATTCGCGCTCTATGAATAGGGTGATTATCATGTTGGAAAATAAAATCATTGCCATATAATACCCCGAGAGAGGGTATCATAATTTCATTTAATATGTTTGGATATAGTTCTGCATTTATTCTTCCCTGTATGATTTGATAAACTCCTGGCCCGCCTAGTGCTGATCCAGCCCCATACATTAACTGAGAATCGTCTACTTTGATTAGTCTTGTATGTATATCTTCCATCATATCTTGTTCCAGTGGGCCTGTAGACTCGAATTCTGCCATTGTTATAAGACTGAAAAGTGTCTCACCTGAAAATATTACCTATTCCCATAAATCATTTTGATTTCAATACTCATGGGCAAATTCGAGTATCCTTTGTTTGTTAGTTTCGAAATCTTCTTTGAGCTGTATTGGACGATAGAGGGAAATTGGTCTCTACCTTTGCTTTCAATGCTATCTCAAACGAATTACTTTTTTAAAATGTATTAATTCCATGCCTTAAGCATTGGTGGAAACTTTAGACTGAGCAGAACCAACTCTTCTTGCAACGAAACGGTGTTTTTATCAATCCCTAATTCTTCTGCAATATTCCTAATTTTGCCCCCATCAGTCAAACGAGTGCAAAACATGTTTTCTTGAGCGGCAATTAAAGCAGGCATATTATTGATAAGTTTGGCAGACATAAGATGTCAGTAATTTAAATCAATCTGACTTTTGTTTGTAGCAAAGGGAGTATTTTTTCTACTCCTATACTTGAATTGATTTATTAGACATGTACTACCAGTATCGGAATGAAATGCATTACGATACTGACGTTTCATTACTAAACTGAGTTCTAGCCAGTGATATTCAGTCAATATCAAAGACAGCCATGATCATGACAGATTTAAGATTTGTCAATTTTGACAGTTCATAGGCAATTTACTAAGTAATAAAATCAATTTTTATTGAAAATAATGTTACAATTCGAAAAATTATTAAAAATAATTGACCCGAAGGACTCTTTGTTCAACATGTTATGATTCTCTTCAGATACAATCACAGTTGTGTTGACAATGCTGACATCTTCAACCGCTGGCGCTGAAGAATTTTCATGCAGGATCTATTTTGAAAAACGAATTTTATTCTCCACAGAGTTTTTCCCTTCAGCTACCGAGGACGAACCCCATCCACCATGCCTTTTCAGGCCTAAAATATCTACTCCTTCGAAACGCATGCCCAGTAAATGATGACAGATCTGAATTTAGACATTTTGCAATTTTACTGGGCCAACTTCCTATTGTATTTCGCCCAAAATCTGGTTCGTGACGTTGCCGTTGCGCATTGCTAAGAACAAGTGAGTGAGACGCATTTTCTGATCATAGTGCGTGGTACTTTTTGTAAAACTATACATAGTTGATCGAGTCGTTTTCTTGACTTGTAACCGTAAATGTGCATGATATATGTTTTCGTGTGGGGAATATTTATTATAATAAACGCACCTGGATGTCATGCATTTTCATATGATACAACAATTTCCTCGTACACGCTCCTACTATCCCAAATATCATAGCTACTTTTATATTGAAGCCAACTTCATCAGGAAATTCCTTTAACAATGTTGTCATGTCTGTCAAAAACTTTTGATTTTCTCGCTTTTTGTCCGGTATTAGGAAACAATTAGAGGCAAAAATGTTGAAATATCAACAGGTTTCTACAAAAATATTGTAGCTTCACAAAATTGGGAAGCTTCACCTTTTCAGTGATTTCTTAGTTAATTTTTTTCGAAATAAACCAAGTTAGGTTGGAAAACGCGTCACGTCTCAAATCAATGGCATAACAAATTTTGTGTAATACGAACTCAGCCCATCCGCTATGAGATATATTTTACCTTTACAATATTTTGTAGCCATTTCTTATTATTTTTATGAATTTGCCGATGGATTTATTAATTATCCGAAGTATTTGACCAGTAATGAACACTTACTGACCTTGATACTTAATATACTATTTCCCAAAGTTTTTTTGAAGTGAAACTTCTTAACGCGCGCCGGGAGTAAAATTTGAAGGTCGCGAACACGGCGAGCGACAGACGATGAGCGACACGGCCTGGCGGAAGAAAAATATGAGAATATTGTTATTGGGATATCTTTGTTAGTTTACAAGATAAAAATATGGGATTTGCTCTAGTACCTTGTCAAGACATAAGCGAAACTTTTATAAAGAATAGTGTTTTTTCATTTAAGCCTTCCCTTTTTGTTAATTGAGTGTTATATTTAAAAAAAACTACTTTTCCGTTAAGATATGTATACGGCTAGGGCGTATAATTATTGGGATATCTTTGTTAGTTTACAAGATAAAAATAGGCTTAATCATCTCCTGATGATGCTAACATGGTTAGCGAAACGCGCGTCGAGTGCTAAAATTCTGTTTCGGTATTGTGGATAAAACTCTGTTTTAGTCTATTACCTTGTCAAGACATAAGCGAAACTTTTATGAAGAATAGTTTTTTTTTCATTTAGGCCTTCCCTTTTTGTTAATCGGCGGGCGAACGCAGAACGACAGACGATGAGCGACACGGCCTGGCGGAAGAAAAATATGAGAATATTGTTATTGGGATATCTTTGTTAGTTTACAAGATAAAAATATGGGATTTGCTCTATTACCTTATCAAGACATAAGTGAAACTTTAAATTGAGTGGTATATTAAAAAAAAAACACTTTTTAACCAAATCCGAGGCTAGGGCGTTTAAGTTTAAGAAGTTTTACTTCTGATATGCGCACATAGTGCACACGCTTTTTTTTGTTAACTTTTCGTGATAAATAAACGAGTTTCCGCCGATCAATAGATATGGCTCACCAAAGATTACTATAAGTCGCATAATAACTGATGAAACGCAGATTATTACCAAATCTCATGTCATCAAATATCGCAGAAATACACTACTAAAATGCGATATTCCGATGAATCCAAAAAACTTATGCTTAATGTAGTAAGTTATTTTCAAAATGATTTAGGATCTCGATTTAAGACCCACAAAGCACGTTATACAACCTAAAAGATCTAAACAGATGAACGGATTTCGAATTTAGAAGAAATATGTCTGCAAACGTTTTCCGGGGAAAAACTCGAATTACGGAAAAAAATGTGTGTGCTTAAGACCACACGATAAAAGTGAAAACTTCAACAAGCATCGTTTGTCAGAATTTCGATCTGAGCCTTCGTTGCAGAGATACGAGCGAAAAACGGTTTTTCTGCCAAAATCCCCCCCTAAAATAGAGCCCCCCGCACCCCCCCCCCCCCCCCCCCCCCCCCGTGTGGTTCCTGTTCTCCTGAAATTAATTCTTTAAGTTTTTCCTTCTCTCCGCTTCCCTGGCCGAACGGACGGGGTACGGGGGTCCCGTTTTCGTCCAGGATCTTCTTTTTACCCCGGCTACATCCCCTGAAAATTTCGGCCCTCTACCTATACGGGAACATGCCAGTAGAACGAGCGTGATGCGTGACGTTACATATCCGATTGTGACGGCTCAGCCTCATTCAACCTCCACCAAAAAAAAAAACGCAAAAAAACGCAAAACGCGCCTAAAGAAGTTTTAACTTCAAAAACTCTGCATTGTTTGAGGGAAGTAATTTACAAAATGTATGCCCGAAAGGAACATATTATTTTAGGAACTATTTACCGGCAATTTATGGAAGAATCACCAGAAATTAAGATCTCAAAAAGTTCTTTATGTTTGGGAATTTAAAAAATAGGCTTTAGCTTCGAAAAGCAGCAGGAAAACTTTTATTGGAAGTGCTTGGAATTAGATTGAAGAGAATTTTATTTTTAAATAAATATCAAGTTGCTAAAAAAGAGAACATAGATAAACTTGTTTTTTCTGGATAAGACATGGGTTTTTAGCAAAAATGGAGATAGAAGAATGTGGCAAGATGATAGTAAATACAGTAATTTTTTAAAAACTGGGAATGGGATACATTACGTTATTGTTCATGCCGGAAATAAAAATGGATTTGTGACAAATGCATACCTATTTTTTAAATGTAATGAGAAAACCGGTGATTATCACGATAACATGAATTACGTAAATTTTAATCCGTTGCTTAAAGATCAACTTATTGCAAACTTAGAAGAACCGTCCTAACGGCTTTTAGAATGGCTTGAAAATGATCCCTTTTTCAAATAATCTTTTAAAAGATGCTATTTGGAATTTGGTGGAAAAGCAAACGGTGTCGGAAAACATTTATCATTTGGATAAATACGCTGCGTAGCAATGATCATTGTGCGGTCAGGCTACCACCCTATCAGTGTCAAATTAATGCCATCAAGATGACATAGCCTAGGCTATGGAAATAGTGTGGTCAGAGAGCAGAGACTAAAGACGTTATGACGAAGCTATTGTTAAAACCACAGGGTCACCTGCTGAAGTTTTAAATGTATGGAATAATCACCGAACATTAACAATATTATATAAGATGCGTTTTTAATAATCGATAATATTAATTTTCCAAGTGAAAACTTCTTTAGGCGTGCTCAACACATTTTTCCTGAGGAAGGGATAAAACTGAGCCGTCAGATATTAATTCTGTCAGAAAGTCAGATATTATCGCTGCCTACGCTCGGCTGTTTAACGCCCATTCAGGTAAAGTTGACTCGAGTCGGCTTCAGTCAAGCGAAAGAAACAATAAGTAACAAAGATATAAAGCATTTAGATTACCCTGTACATCTTGCCAGTCTCTGTGATATATTAATTCGAATAATCACCTACCTAGCTGCCAACTTATAAACATAATAATACACTCTTACAATAAAATGCCGGCCTGTAACTTATATTCACTTTAGACGCATGTATCTCCATCGGCGGCTTAGCCCAGTTTAGTTTTTAATATCGCTTTTTCACTTCGGTCGTATGGTCTTAAGCACACACCGTGATTTTGTTTTAATGTACAAATCGGCTTTGAATATTTTGTAATAAGCGCCTTTAAAAAAAAATAGACTTCTTGCACAAAAACATTAAAATGGTTTTAGCAACTAGTGATAAAAAAAGGTACGCACGTTACTCAAGTCAAATTTTATGGATCCGCAATCTCGACGTAATGAAGTACTGCGGAGTCAAAATGATAAAAGACAATGTTGCCATAAGATTTATTATTTTAAATTCAATATGATCTATATCATATTTTATTCGTCAAAAGCCGAAAAAATGGTCTATAGTAGTATAAACAGATGTTATAAGTCTCTCCTGCAACTATTTATCTATTCCGATTTATTGTGGTATAATTACTACAACTTCATTATTACAAAAACTAATTTCAAATGAAGCTATATAAACAAATTATGTTTCAATTAAATGCTCAAATTACCATCTGTGCGCAACTTGACAAAGGCCCAGCCTATCTTAAAATTATCCTATTGCATTTAAAAGCCTTTCTTGCTTTATATGCCTCTTCGCAACACCTATTTTATTTCTCAAGTCAAGTCTAAATTCGTTGCTTTGTCACTGTATACTGCTGTTTTCAAGCATCTAACCCAAAGAAAAAAAATCCAACGGACTTAGATCTGGCGCCCATTCCACTGGTCCCCTTACTCCTATCAAAAGGTTCGGAAACACTTTCTTCAAATAATCCCGATCACTTGCAGCATAATGCGGAGCGCGCCAACCTGCTGGAAATGAATTTCTTTAAAATATTGACTGCGGAAGTGATGCTGCAGTAAGTAAAGATATCGTTGGTCCGTTAATGTATGTTCAACTAAAAACTGGCCTATAATATTTTGGCAGGCAAATCCCAACCAAACGCTTACTTTTTTTGATACTGGGCATGGTGTTCTAACATTCAATGGGGATTTTCGACAGACCAGTATATATGGTTGTGTCTATTTGCGTCCCATATCTATGGAAAGATTTATTATTTTAAATGCAATACCCTGTATATTATATTTCTTTTTCGTAAAGTGCCGAAAAATGCTATACAGTATTAGGATAATGTAAAATAAAAATTATGAGTTCTTGTTGCATTTGATATTTTTATTTTTTTTTCCTGCAATGTGTTGAAAACAATCTATGAGTGATTGTTACTAATTATTTGGCTCATTAGTTACAAATGTCTGAAGTCTGATTGACTTGACAGTTACAGTGCTAAAAAAAATATTCGCATGTAGCACAGTACACGTGATGGAAGTGAATACTTCTTTACCGATTCCATGAGAGATAAAGAAGAGTCATCTACTTTACCTCTGTTGCGAGACGAAAATTTCAAACCGTGTCGTGACGAGGCCTTGGAAAATCACTCTCATGCAGCCAAAGGTTCGTTTGAAGGCATAGAAATCATTAAGTGAAACTGAACGCATCGAAATTCTAACGATGGTTGGTTACGGAATCGACAACGCTCTTATCGAAGCGTTTGCCGTTTGTTTGCTGTTGCTCATGCGAATAGAGATTTAAAGTTCACCGAGGCAAAATTAGTATCAAAATTTAGAAGAACAAGACAAGTAAAAGATGCGCTAAAATCTTATCACCTCAAGACTACGACCAGTACAGATAATTCTGTAAATGTTTTACTTTTATTTGATGAAAATCATGATGTTTCGACTACTCAAGCTGGGTTACACAATAATGTAAGAAGATTTGTTGTCAAAATATTACACGAAAATAGATACAGATCATACAAAGTACATCTTGTGCAAGAGCTTCTGAAGATGATCCAGACCGACCAATGCAATTTTGCAATACAATCATGCAAAAGATAAACCAAAATCAATTTTTTAGCAATATTTTGTTTTCGGATGAGCGACGTTTTGCCTAAACGGAACTAAAAATAGACATAACCATAGACACTGATCTGCCGAAATTCTCCATTGGATGCCAGAACGCCATACCCAGCATCAAAAAAATATAAATTTGGTTAGCGTTTGTCGGCCAAAATACTATAGGCTTGTTCTTATTTGAACATATATTAACGGGCGAGCTATATCTTTACTTACTGGAGCATCACGTCATCCCGGCACTCAAAACTTTCGCAATCAATATTTTGAAGAAATTCACTTCCAACAGAATGGTGCGCCTCCGAATTATGCTGCAATTGTTCGAAATAAATATTTCCGAACCATTGAATAGGACGAAGGGGAACTGTGGAGCAGCCGCCAAGGTGCCGGATCTAAACTTCTTCATGATATATTCAAAAAAGGTTAGCTGCGAACCAAAAAGAACGCAGCAATAAGTTTCAAGTACCATATGAGTTAATTATATACACATTCTCGGCCGATGGTGATATTTGCTGGACGAGGCCAAAGTTTATGGAATTAATATTTCTGTAGAATTTAACGAGGGGCAACCGAGAGCAGCAAGCACCGAGGCCGAGAATGTGTTTTTTCTCCGAACTGCACATACTGTTTCTATATAGATATTAATAAAATATTGATCGATTTTTAAAAGAGGCGAAATAGCAGTAAGTAAATTATTTTTTCTTCAAACGTCAGTAAATCCGTCATTACTCGACTGTGTAGGCGGCCGTGAAGTTTCGTTTTTCCTCCGCCGGAGCTTTACTTTTCACTTTTCCGCCGGCGGAGGTAAAAGTGTTGTCATAGCAACATAGATACAATACAAACAGACAACAAAAT
>MU182406.1:231408-246655 GCA_016904865.1 Pissodes strobi | reverse complement strand
GAAAAGTGAATTTAGGCATGCTGCTGAGAGTTATGAGATAGTCTCCAGACGTAAGTCGTAAAATGGGTGTCAACCTCGAAGCAAATCAGGTAGAAGATTTTAATTTTTTATATTGTATGTATTGTCGAAAGTATGCCGAAACCTAGTTTTCGACCTCCTGCGCACTTGGCGCAACTAACTGTAACCATAAAACCTCAAAATGTTGGCACTTTTTCCGGATTTTCTGCTGTAACTTCTTTTCTCCATGCCCCAGCAAAAACTATCCCATATTCAATTTGAAAGGAAATAAAAAGCCAAACAACTTTCACTTGAAAAGTTTTTTCCTAAATTGAAAACTAAGCGAGCTATAATTTTGTCAAAAATCTGGAAATTTTTTCAATTTTTACTTTAAATTGGATTTAAACCAACTTAGTAAAGTAAATGACTTGGAGTCCCTGCATATATGAATATATTGTATATTCAATTGGTATGTATACATTTTTGTACCTAGGTACGTGTACGCATTGGGGGTTTGCCGGCCCAAATACGATTGTTGTGGAAATTTCTGATTGCGTCTCTGGAGACGTTAGCTTCATCTGTAAGCATTCATTCATAATCGAACAAGGGATTATGAGCAAATTTCTCCAGAAGCCAATGACAAAAATCAACTCTCAAAGGCGAGTCGTTGGGAAGTAACGCTTGGACCCGTTGAATATGATACAGGTTTACCAGAAAATCGTGCAGAATTTTCCAAACTAGATCATGCGAGAGATTCAAATTATTTGCAATTTTTCTAGTACTAAGTTCAGGATTTTCATCAATCGAATTTAAAACTGCTTCTTCAATTTCTGGAGTTCTTACAGCCCCTTCAAATTACCTGTTTCAGTCAACGTTCTATGTATATTTGCAAATGTTCGCCAATCTGGTATGACTCTATTAGGAGAGCGCTCTTGATACAAAAACTTCCAAAATACGAAGTGGTACGTAAACGCTAAAGTATATTTTTGAAATCCTTATTCATTTATGAGCAGATTTGATCTGTTGATTGTATCAAGAGCGCTCTTCTTACCAGATAGGTGAACTTTGTAGGAGGTTGACTGAAACGTGTACTTTGAAGCCAAATAATCAATTATAAGGGGCCCATCGGACTGTAAGAACTCCAGAAATTGAAGAAACAATTTTAAATTTGATTGATGAAAATCCTGCACTTAGTAATAGGAAAATTGGAAATAATTTTAATCTCTCGCACGTTCTAGTTTGAAAAATTCTGCACGATTTTCTGTTATACCCGTATCATATTCAACGGGTCCAAGAGTTGCTTCCCCGAGACTTTCCTTTGCGAGTTAATTTTTGTCATAGGTTTCTGAATAAAATTGGGCATAATCCCTTGTTTGACCATGAAATAATATTTACAGATGAAGCTAACTTCTCCAGAAACGCTATCAGATATTTCCACAACAACCATATTTGGGCCGGCGAAAACCCCATGCATACACCTATCTAGGTACAAAAATTTGCACGTAACAATTAAATATACATTATACCTAATATACAGGGTTAGTAATAAGTAATTTATTTTACTAAGTTGGTTTAAATCCAAATTTTCAGATTATTGACGAACTGTAGCTCGCTTAGTTTTCAATTTAGGAAAAAACTTTTCATATGAAAGTTGTTTGGCTTTTCATTCTCTTTCAAATTGAATATATGATAGTTTATGCTAGGACACAGAGAAAAAGTTATAGCTGAAATTCCGGAAAAAGTGCCAAAATGTTGAGGTTTTATGGTTACAGTTAGTTGCGCCAAGGGTGCAGAAGGTCGAAAAGTTGGTTTCGGCATACTTTCGACAATATATACAAGATAAAAAAATACAATATTCTACCTGATTTGCTTAGGGTTAAAGTACCCCGTTATTGGGCTACATCTGCAGGCTGAAGAGACATTCACGTGTGTCTAGACCGTTTCTAAACTTCAACTGTTTCACTGATGTTTTCTCCAAAAGTAGATACATGTGAGCTGATTGTACAAAATTCCTTGCACTTTTTGTGCTGGATGAGAATAAAGGATAACCCAATCCTCGTATCATATATTATGTTTAACAGCTGCTCTATTATATTCAAACGTTCTTCTTCTAATATTTGAAATATTTCTTCATCGTCATATCTGGTTTAAAGCACATATTATATTAAAAAAAAAACAAACTGTTATAGTTTGAAAGGTAGTACCAACCTTTCTCTAATGTAAGTTGGATGTGTTATTTTATTATGCATGTGTTTTGTATTGCTTATTTCAATTTATTGAGATTTAAATTCTATCTGAAGATATGTTCAATTAGGGCATACTTTACGGCGTAATTGTATTATTTAACTGAAAAAATAAAATTATATTCTATTCACCGTTCGCGAAATTGCCAGCCGTCCAGAGATCGCCAATAAACGTAGTGCCACATATATGTTAGAATAGCGCACGGTCAAGAGAATGTGAAAAATATTTTGCTGATGTATAATATAGATGTTTCAATCATTAGCGTACGCATATAAAGCAGTTTTGATGTCAAGAGGGAAATTGTTAAAAATGCAGATAAAATATTAATAGGTAAAAATATACTGGCATTTTTTCTAGGATGCGTGTTTCTTTTTAACGAGCGATTAAATGTTCATAACATAATGTTTTAATGCAATAATGATTATAATAATAATAATAATAATAATAATAACAATAATAATAATAATAATAATAATAATAATAATAATAATAATAATAATAATAATAATAATAATAATAAAGCTGAAACTAATAACGGAACGAAATATATTTAGTTCATTAAAAGGGTGCAGGCAGTAGCGTAACTAGAGAGGGCCATGGGAAAAAAAACATAGAAATCTAGGAACATTAAACAACGTCAATAAACCACCAAATGTTGTAGTAGTGTTTTTCAATAAAATTTAAAAGTTGGCTTAAATATTATTCGATTTTTGGTTCGTTGATCTAAAAAGACCTAGCCCTTAGAAATATCTCTACTGTATCCTGCCGTTTTCGAACACTTGACAAGACACCTGCTGCTGTCGGGCGGTTGGCCGTAAGTCTTGTGGGTTGTGTTTACTTTACAATTGATTGCCTGTGGCTCCACCAGTATTTTCAATTTCTGATTAAGAAGAGCCTCTTCGGCTCTGGCTCCAGGGTGTAAACAGCACAAGTGCTAGTTTAGTGACCCTAACGAAACTGAAAAACCTAAAGAAAACTGGAAAACTGTCGACGTTTCGAGGAACAAATCTGTCCCCGTCGTCAAGAACGAACAAATCTAAAAATAAAAATGGTTAGTAAATGTAAATAACAGTAAAAAGCTATCTCAAAATTGTCAAGTTTTGAATAGACTTTGACAAGATGACAATAATAATTTCATATCGTATAATTACTGATTATTGGTCTATTTAGGTAGAGTAATAATGAGGTGTTATTAGGTATACACGTCTGGCAAGAAATCTTTATCCATACGATTTTAATGCGATAACAGAGTACGTTAAATACGAGACCTAAAGTTAAAAAGAGAAAGAGACGGAATTCCCCTGGTTTCCCCTACTCCCCTTCCATTCAGCAACAAACGCGCGGACGCTCTCGCATAGGACGACCTTCGTTGGCGACGAAGGCCACCGAGGCAGATCGACGAACCTTCTGTATTACGGCGTTGCCAAACTTGGTGAAAATTCATCAGATCTGGTGATTTTGAGGATTTTTTGATTGGTGAAAATTGTTTATTTTATAGATCAAATCTGGTGATTTATGAAATATTGTACAATTTACATTTTTTCTATGCGGATTGCAGTAAAATAAAAACCTCTATTGTATTGTACGTGTTTTGGTAAATTTATACTATAACGGCATCACTGCAACGCCAGCTGGGATTTTTTAGAGTTCGGAACTTCCCCGAAAATTGCGTTACCCAAAAATATAAAAATAATTCGCGTCTACCTACCGCAATTTTCAGCCTTCACGCATGCGTACGCGCTATTTCATATATTTTTCCAAAGTTATTTTTTTTTTCATTTGCATTGCCTTGCGATAGATTGGGTTGGTTTTGTTTGGTTGCGCCCCCGGAGCGAGCGAAGCGAGCGGACGGGCATGTGTGAAGTGAAATATTAGAACGACAACAGTGGGCTGCTGCGAGATGAGCAGGTCCGAAGGTCGAAAATTTGCGATAGGTACACGCGAGTTAAAAATAAAGTCCGAGCATCATATTTCCGCTTTGAGTCTTGCTCTTGAATTATTTCCTTCCCCTACCTATTATTTTCGACATATTATTCGTCATTTAGGAATTTTGCAATTTAAGAAGACCCATTGTTTGCTCATTGCGTATGACGCTTTGTTCTACTGGATTTTTAAATTGCACTGTGTTGTTTGTTAGATAGAGAGTGTTGTTGCAAAATAGTAACATTGATACAAGTTTGGACTGCATTCAGGCAAACAAACGAAAATAACCAACATTGCTTTTGCTACAATATTCCAGATAAACTTTTGGTTAAACGTTCTGCATTCATTTATAGTAATTGATGAAGTAGGTTACAATGCTAAACAGTTAATATTTTCGTTCCATTGAATACATAGAACCATTCATATTTTATTTTTATTTTTAAATTAAGTTTTTAATCAGATTTGGGTGGAAATTATTACTTATTAATTTTTTTGTAACCAATTTGTTAAAAAAAACATAACTGCTGATAAAATCTGGTGAAATCTGATCTTTTCAATTCGCAGAATCTGGTGAAATCTGACAATCGCCTGGCAACACTGTCTGTAAGCGCATAGAAACAGGTCAAACAGGTTATTTTATTTTGCATCATTTCCGCACAGTTTTTTGTAATCAATAATTTTTAAATCACTGTTGTATTTTCGGATAGAACAGTGATTAAAAGTAACTAAGAAACAATGAAAATTTCGTAAAAATCGTAAAAATTAAGAATGCCAGAAATAATCTGTCCTCAGCGACGTGTCCCTTTCCCTTACTAAACTAAAGTACTAAACTCGAATCGGACTAGAGATGGGAAGTACGTGTGCGTGTCGTACAAAATGTACGATACACTTTAAGTCGGGAACACACTTTCTACACGCCACGTCACTCTGCGAGCTAGCGCGTTCCATGGCGTGGCGTAAAATTTTTGGTTTAGAAACACTATAGGCAAGCAGTCGCTGCGTCGTACATCACACGTCAGTTGATTGCGTTTATTTCCCAATTTAATTTTTTCTCGCAGTAGCAGTGTTTCTAGAAAAAAATTGAATACGCCAGCAGTACCGATTCTTCTGATTGGGAAGAGGAATTGGAAGAAGTTGCAGTCTCTATCTATATAAAGCAAGTCATAGAGCATCCTGGGTACACGAAATTAACCAAAGAGAAGAATTGGGCGAATTTCATAGGCTGGTATTCATATTATGGATGTATTCTTATCGGATCCATACATGGAACTACATGTAAAGACTATGTACTAGCATGTACTCCATCTTTATTCAAACGACCTAATATTTCCAGTTTTTAAGCGAAACTTTCGTAAGAAAAAGTTTTGACGACGAAAAAATTTTTCTTATATCAGGTGTGTCACTTTATTATCTTCACATAATTCAATAAATAATTCATTTAGTTACCAGAAATTTTTAATTCCCATCCAATTTCCTCCCAGGACGTCTGTCTCATATGCTTATCCCTGTAATCTCGGCATTTGACGTTGTATAAACAAACATTCATGCTCTCGCACCTTTTCAATAAGTAAGTCATCCATTTTAGGATTAAAATCGTATTAAAAATTACTGGATAAATTAACCGAATTCGCTTTTTGGCGCCTCAGTGCTCAACACGCGTGGCAACAAAAGTGTGGATTTCCACATGCTGCAGCATGCATGGAGTGTGACGTCAGCGTGGCGTGAAGTGATTTCCGTGCCGTGCGGTGTGTGTATTTCCGGTTCATATAAAATCATTGTTTTAGAAGCTCCGCACTTTTTGCATAGCACGCCACGGTACGCCCTAGCTCGCAGAGTAACATGGCGTGTCAAAAGTGTGTTCCCGGTTCCCGGCTTAAATCGGACGGTCGCCGACAGCGAACGCCGAGTGACCACGCCTTGCTGGAAGGGGAAAGCTGCGCAAGGAATGGCATACGTTGTGTCTCTTTTTAACTTTAGGTCTCGTATCTAACGTACTCTGTTATCGCATTAAAATCCTATGGATAAAGATTTCTTGCCAAACGTGTATAATTGATTCATTTGTGAGGTGTTATATATCTACAATTTGGTGTTATGCGTTTAGGAAGAATTCAATGATTTTTGTCAAAAGATTTAGTTAATTTTTAAATGTCCCTCATCAACTTCAGTTTTTAGCAAAGTTTTAGGTAAGGTAATGTGCTGTTATACTAACAGAAGTTGAAGCAACACATACATCTTTATTTAATAAAATTAAAGCACTTTCTTTAATCTGACGTTTTTAGATGATGGTTCCTTGCCAAAATACTGGAAGCATTCCATTGCATTCTGTGATTGTTATCAAAAGCATGTTGACAAATATGTGATTGGTGGAATTGTGCATTTTTAATATAAGTTTGGAGTTATTTTATACGTTGTGATAATGGTCTACAGGTTTCACCTATATAAAATTTATTGCATTCATCTTATAGATGACAGTTTTAGTAATTTCATTTTCATTGAGTGGTTTTGTTTTTGTTAGTTTGGATCTAAGAGTGTTTTCTGTTTTGAAAACAGTACGAATGTTAAATTTATTACCTATTCGTTTTATTTTGTCTGATAAACCAGGATTATATGGAATAAAGAGGTTCGTAATAGGTCAATTTTAATTTCGTCTAATATTCGGTTGTTCAAACTCAATAAAGCATTTTTCAATGAAATCAATAAGATAGTTATTATTAATCAAAACATTGGTTACAAATTCTTTTTCTGTGTTGACATTTGATTATTACAAATTATTTTCATTCGATCATATAGACTTTTTACGACCCCCTATTTGACCACTATTGGGTGATTTGATTTAAAATTTAAATATCTGTTTGTATGTGTAGGTTTTCTGTATATTTATGTTTCGAAACTATTCAAGTCTTTTTTTTATAAGAATGTCAAGAAATTAAAGTTATTTATTAATTTCTCTTTCTATAGTGAATTTGATTGTAGGTTCTTTGGTGTTAATGATTTAGAAAATCGTTAAGAAAATGTTGGTTATATGGATAAATTGAAAAAATGTCATCTATATAACGCCACCAAATTATTAGAGGTTTATATTGATAATTTTCAACAAAATTTAATTCAAAATTTTCCATAAAAATATTACTTAATAAAGGTGATAAAGGCGAACCCATAGCCATACCAGTGTTTTGTTGATAGTAATTGGTATTGTATTGAAAATATGTAGTTTTTACGCAAAAAGTAAGTAATTCGATTATGGTGTCAATATTAAGTTTTCTACGTTCACCAAGGTTAGTATCATTTACTAATTTGTTTCTTACAATATTTAAAGTTTGATCAACAGATACGTTTATAAAAAGGCTAACAACATCAAAACTCACCAAAGTATCGCTAGGATTTAAATTAATTTGTGATCGTTTTTCTAAAAAATGTTGTGAATTTCTTATATATGAGCTAGTGTTGTTTGCAAGTGGATTAAGAATGTTGAGTAGATATTTAGCAATGGGGTCTGTTGGTGAATTTATACAGCTTACTATTGGACGTAGAGGTATATTTAGTTTATGTATTTTTGGTACTCCATAACAACGAGGTATTTTGCTAATATGTGGTGTCAGTTTGAATCTTTCTATATCATTGAACTGATTCTTGTGTTTTTTAACATATTGTATATCTGTCTCTCAGGCAGGATCTTTATTTAGTATTGAGTAATTACCGTCATTTAAAAGAGACATTATCGTTTCATCGTAAGTAATGCAATTCATTATTACGGTTGAATTACCTTTATCGGCTGAGAGAATTTTAATAGTGTTATATCTTTTTAATGATTGTAATGCTCTTTGTTCTATGTATGTTAGGTTTTGTTTAATTTTAAACGGTTTTTCTAGTGTGATTTTAGTTCTAATTCTAAATTTGTCTTGATGTTCTTCTGGTAAGTTTTGTGTTGTTTCTTCAATTGCTAAAATGATATCAAAATTACGAACGATTTTAGGTGTAACTAAGTAATTTAAACCTTTAGAAAGAACAAGTTTATCAACATCGGATAATACTCTATCAGGCAAATTGATTACAGTTTTTTTAATAAAGTCGTTATTTTTGGCATTAAAAATTTCTTTAATTTTTCTTGAATGAGATTATTAAATGTATTTATATGAATACGTTTTTGTTTATCAAAATTTATTAAATAACTGTTGTGAACACAGATCCAAATATGATTGAAATCAATAGGTAAAATTTGGTTTTGTAAGTTTAATTTTAAATTATTAATTTCTTTTTCAATTTTATATTTATTAAATCTATGAAACTGTAATCTTTCTCGTAATAGAGCATTACTTGCTCTTTCTAAGATTTTTATGGTCTTTGGTTGTTTATGGTGCTTTAAGTCTTAAACCTTTATTAGGAATCAAGTTGTTGTTTTTGCATTTGTGAAAAAAAGTTAAACTCTTTTCAGTTTAACACTTATTATCCGATGTTGATAAACTTGTTCTTTCTAAGGGTTTAAATTACTCGGTTACACCTAACATCGTTCCTAAGTTTGATATCATTTCAGCAATTGAAGAAACAACACAGAACTTACCAGAAGAACATCAAGACGAATTTAGAATTAGAACTAAAATCACACTAAAAAAACCGTTTAAAATTAAACAAAACTTAACATACATAGAACAAAGAGCATTACAATCATTAAAAAGAGATAACACTATTAAAATTCTCCCAGCCGACTAAGGTAATTCAACCGTAATAATGAATTGCATTACTTACGATAATGTCTCTTTTAAATGACGGTAATTACTCAATACTAAATAAAGATAAAACAGAACGTATTGAGAGACGGATATACAATATGTTAAAAAAAAAAACACAAAAATCAGTTCAATGATATAGAAAGATTCAAACTGACACCACACAATAGCAAAACACCTCATTTTTATGGAGTACCAAAAATACATAAACTAAATATACTTCTACGTCCAATAGTAAGCTGTATAAATTCACCAACCCCCTTTGCTAAATATCTACTCAGCATTCTTAATCCACTTGTAAACAACACTAGCTCATATATAAGAAATTCACATTTTTTAGAAAAACTATCACAAATTAATTTAAATCCTAACGATACTCTGGTGAGTTTTGATGTTGTTAGTCTTTTTACAAACGTACCTGTTGATAAAACTTTAAATATTGTAAGAAACAAATTAGTAAATGATACTAACCTTGGTGAACGTACAAAACCTAATATTGACACCATACTCGAATTACTTACTTTTTGCGTAAAACTACATATTTTCAATACAATACCAATTACTATCAACAAAACAATGGTATGGCTATGGGTTCGCCTTTATCACCTTTATTAAGTAATATTTTTATGGAACATTTTGAATTAAATTTTGTTGAAAATTATCAATATAAATCTTTAATTTAGTGGCGTTATATAGATGACATTTTTTCAATTTATCCATATAACGAACATTTTCTAAAGCATATTAACACCAAAGAACGTATAATCAAAAAATTCACTATAGAAAGAGAAATTAATGAACAACTTTCATTTCTTGACATTCTTATAAACAAAGATTTGAATAGTTTCGAAACAAAAATATACAGAAAACCTACACATACAAACAGATATTTAAATTTTAAATCAAATCACCCAATAATGGTCGAAAAGGGGGTCGTAAAAAGTCTATATGATCGAATGAAAATAATTTGTAATAATCAAAATTTCGACACAGAAAAATAATTTTTAACTACTAAAACTGTTATCTATAAGATACCATGTGAATGCAATAAATTTTGTATAGGTGAAACCTGTAGACCATTATCAAAACGTATAAAAGGACACCAAACTTATATTAAAAATACACAATTCCACAAATCACATATTTATCAACATGCATTTGATAACAATCACAGAATACAATGGAACGCTTCAAGTATTTTGGCAAAGGAACCATCATCTAAAAAACGTAAAATTAAAGAAAGTGCGTTAATTTTATTAAATAAAGATGTATGTGTTGCTTCAACTTCTGTTAGTATTAACAGCACATGGTTACCTTTGCTAAACACTGAAGTTGATAAGGGACATTAAAAATTAACTAAATCATTTAACAAAAATCATTGAATTCTTCCTAAACACATAACACCAAATTGTAGATGTATAACACCTCACAAATGAATCAATTATATATCTAATAACACCTCATTATTGCACTTACCTAAATAGACCAGTAACCAGTAATTATACGATATGACATTATTGTCATCTTCTCAAAGTCTTTTCAAAACTTGACAATTTTGTGATAGCTTTTTACTGTTATTTACATTTACTAACCATTTTCATTTTTCGATTTGTTCGTTCTTGACGACGGGGACAGATTTGTTCCACGAAACGTCGAGAGTTTGCCAGTTTTCTTTAGGTTTTTCAGCTTCGTTAGGGTCACTAAACTAGCACTTGTGCTGTTTACACCCTGGAGCCAGAGCCGAAGAGGCTCTACTTAATCAGAAATTGAAAATACTGGTGGAGCCACAGGGAATCAATTGTAAGGTAAACATGAATCCTCCACAACAATATAGAACATATCTACACCAATTGTGGGTTGTGGTGATAAAAGTTTTCCTAAGTAGCCTAAAGCCAAATATAACTAGGTTTCAAATCTCTGCTTTCATCTTTCAGTAGACTAAATATGCAAATTTGCACAAATTCTTTATGACAATATAATATATTCGATGCCAACCCTTAGTAAATAAAATGAGAAAAAGCGTTTTAAATGAAATGGTGAATGCTCAGTGGGACAGCACGCCACCCCTACTAGTTCAGATGGTTAGTTACACCACTGGTTGCAGGTTTAAAAAATAGTTAGCACAGCAAAAACCAAAACACTAAGACTAATATTGCTAAAAAGATACATAGTTATATATACTTACGTGGCATAAATTTAAAAAAACAAATCTTTATCTACCAGTCACAATAAAGCCAGGCAGCACAGAAAAAAATAAATACAAACGAAAGATTTACAATAATCATAAATTATATTATTTAGTTTAATAGAGTAAAACAAATGTTAGTATTACGGTACGGTTGAATGTATTATGCATGACGTGTTTAGTTAGCCATTAAATTTCGTGACATATATATTATTGCTAGTGTTGCATGGTATTTAAGGCTCGCTTATTACTGGTGCCGAAGATTAACCGCCTCTTTCACACGAACACCGAAAATTTGCCTCCCGCCAATGTGCGATTATTTTCGTTAAAAGGGTGGAATATCGTGTTCCTGACAAATTAAAATAATATGTATTTCAAGATGTGATTAAGAAACACCGCAAAAAGTCAAAAATTAACAGGACCTAAAGTTTAATCTTCTGCACGAGAAAATAAATATCTTTATCGTGGGTTTCGTCGATTTTTATAGAAATGAGCAGTCTTAACTATAACGAAAAGTTATTTTTATGAAGGAAACCATCCACTTAAATACACTACGTTTTAGTTTCTTACTACTAACACGAAAGTAAATAGATTTTTTAAAGTCGTCAGCAAGAGGAGAATTCATTCATAAGAGAATTACTTTTGTAACTAGATAACTATAATTATTAATTTATGTTTACTGTTATTATACATTTCCCCGTATTCACGGAACATCGAACGCTGAACAGAAAATACATACACTTCTATCTTTGGTTCAGGTATATTATCTTTATAAGAAAAATAAAAATTTTCATAAGTTTATAATTTTTAATTTTTAGTCCTCAGTCATACACTGATAATCAATACAAACTAACTATACTCAACTCTAAGATACATACAATAGTACAAATATCAAGATATAAAAAGGTATGTCCCCAATGAAATGTAGCCTTTACACTTCTAGTTTTTAAGTAGGAAAATAAAAGATATAATTTTCTAAAAATTGAAAATAACGATATTTTTATAAGACTATAATTTGTAAAAATATTGTATTTTTAATCTATAATTTTAAAAATCACTATTCTCTTTATTTCAAGTGACTGTGACAATTCCTGCCGTAACTGTTAGATGCTTGTCGGCTGTCACCAAGCTCTTTGGTCCGAACATAATTAGACTATTAAATTTTATAACGAAATATAATTTTCAAAATCAAGTTAAATGTCATTCCGACTGATGTGAACAACTGTTTATTAGCAGAAAATATTGTTGATTTGACGCTGACTTGTACGACTTGAACAAACTGCTTTCTTAAAAGAAAGCAATGGCAGTCAATAAATGGCTCAATTAATCCGGAGCTGTATCTAGAAACGTATATAATTGCACTTAAACTCCCATCCGCGACGAATATGTGACTGAAGTGAACGCAATTATTTGATATTATAATCAATATACTCACTGTATTAGCCTGCAAAAGCAGTATTCAAAATTGCTTTTGCTTTAGAAATATGAGCTATGTTGAACGTTAATATTTAAGTTTTCTCTGTTGGTCTGGTAAAAATAGATATAAACGTTTGTACACAAGGCAATACAAATACAAACCTAAACCTAAATAAAAACAAATACTGCTCTGTTGTAAGTAATGTATGAATGTAACACGTTCGTAGGAACTAGTTTTCGACTACTTGTATCCTTACAATTAGCAAAACATAATTACAACTGGAGTTTTTAATTTTTACGAAATGATCAACTAATTATAACACTGATTTCCTCCACAGTTCAGAAAACACACTTCTGGTTCTTGTAAGAAGAGCCTATCACAATATGCTGGATGGTCATTATTACCTTACAAGCTCTAATTTTATTCCAGCACATGTTTGGTGAGGCATGTGTATTATTAAGACTTGGCACGACATTATCACAAACGCATTTCGAATATTTATGGCAGGCATATGTAGACTTGTTCGTTAAAATGTTCAGATAACCCAGGCAGGAATGTCGCAATCAATGACATAAAGAAGGAAGTGTTCCAAATATAAGGTTGCGAAAATTACAATCCTAATTTGTATATCACTATCTGAGGGTAATAAAAGCAAACTTAAAAAATTACGTAATAAGAATTAATTTAAAAGTAGAACACAAGGTAAAACTAAAAAAATAATAAAAACACGATAAACAAAGACTAACGGTTTATACAAATAAGAGGACAGTATGGTACACAAAAACTACAAATGAAAGTTAGGAATGAGGTTCATTTGACAATATTAACTAAGGGACAAATAAAAATAGCCAATGTCGCAGAATTTTGACTGTATAGTAAATAAAAAAATCACTAGATACCAACTTTACTTGTAAAGAAGAATTTGGTAAAACTACTTTGTCATAAATTTTCGATTTTTACCACATCAAAGAAAAAAAAATAATGTCATATGTCAAACTGAAACACCTATTGAATATTAAAACCGTTTTTCTCTCCTGGCATTTATCTCTCTACTTCGTTAAGTAACATTCTGTGACAAAGGCAAGACAAACAATTTGTGCACTCTACTCATGTCCTACATATATAAAGGAGTGTACAAATCAACTTAAAAATCACTACTTTCCCCCTCGTCAGTCTTAGTATTCATTCTAGTCGTCCGTTTCGTGCTCTTAGTACCAGTCTTAGAGTTCTTTTTAGATCTTCCTTTAGCTTTGGGTGCCTTTGTTTTTGGCAAATCAAAAATATCTTCATCCTCACTAACTATAATTCTTTCAGTCCGGTTTTCATTTGTTACGACTCCAATTTCAACATTATCATCAACAAAATATTCCTCGGTGGTTGACTGATAATTTTCTGTTTGCATTCGTGAATGCTCGTATAGGGGTCGGACGTTTTTCGGCACTGATCGGATGCCGTCCGCTTGATCTGGACCGGTTAGTGAGGCATGTGCAAGAGAGCTTACAAATGATTGGGCACTCACTGACTGTATGAGAAAGAAAAATTTTATGTAACATGGGGATTTTAGTAACGACAATGATTTAGAGTTTACTTTGCAATCTTTTAGTTCTCCCCTGTTTATTTATTGGCAAGATTAACTTTTAATACATACATTTTGAAACTGTTCGAAAGCCGATAGAATAAGAATGTTCATGATGTGTAGGAGAGAATGGCATCAGACAATATTAAAAATAGCTGTTTAATGTAATTATCAAATATTCTATTCATTACCTAACAAATTTTGGATTCAATTTTGCTTTGCTTGGGAAAAGTCACCATAGCTTAATTGTTTTCAAAATATCAGAGAGCTATAATATGGTCCTTATTTAGGTCATTCAATATTTCTAAGTGTTTAAAAGTGTATTATTTGCGTTAGTGAACTGTCTATCTCTGCGAGTATAAATATCCGGTGTTAAAATGTGTTTTTTTTAACACAGTAGCTTTAGTACCTATTACTTCGTACCAGGCTTGCTGATGTATCGCAATAAGGAGCAATGAGCACACAACAAATTAATTCCGCTTGCTCAAAAAATAATGACCTGATACTTAGTGATGAAATACTTAGATAATAGGTATCAAAAAGGGCAACGCTCAACTTCTTACTGAGTAAAAAATCCCGATTAACTTTAAATAAGTAAAAACTGCGTCCAGCAATAATATACGTCATCATTCTTACATTCAATTCCATAAAAACTCCAAGCCAATATTCCTTCGGAATACTTCCACACAAAAAAATTACCAAAAGTCAAATATTGTCAAGTCAGATGAGCACGATTGGATCCTTTATTACTACAATACAGCTTGGCCCTCATCCGTCAACTACATTAATATTTTGATATTATAATGATAACTGATAATAATTATTTACTTATAATTTTTTATATAACCTTAAGAAAATAGCCTATAGAAACGTCTATTTAAAAAAAAAGTCAATTAACTAATAATATCGCTGTCGCGCATTTAAAAAGTTATTATTGAATTGATATGTATTCGGAATACTGTTATGGATTACATATTTTCAATGAATCTATATCAAAATAGTTTCCATTTTACTCGCATAACATACAAACAACCCTAAAAAATATACGTACCTAGTATTTGGAAGATTCGAATAATCCCAAAAAAAATACTAATATAGACATTGATAAATATCACTTACGTCTGGAGACTATCCCATAACTCTCAGCAGCATGCCTAAATTCACTTTTCGCAGGCCCTTCG
>MU182406.1:208281-226408 GCA_016904865.1 Pissodes strobi | reverse complement strand
TCATACGCTGAATCACTCGAGAAAACTAGAGCCTTCGTTCTCAGAGGTTTAGATGGCAGCATTTCCCCACAGGAAATAATAGAAGCACTCACATACGAGTACAACATAACGCCTAAGAACGTCTTCGAGATGAGAAAGACATACATCCCGATGTACTTAGTCGTTCTAAGCACTAACTTCAATATCAAACGCCTTAATAGCGAAGTTAAAACGCTAATGGCAGTACGTGTAAGCTGGGAGTCCCGGCGCTCAAACAAACCAATCCTGCAGTGCAAGCGTTGCCAGCAATTTGGGCACGCGAGGACCTACTGCAACCGGAGGGTGGCGTGCAGCAAATGTGCTGGCACCCACGAAATAATACAATGCAACGCAGACTTCCAGAAGTGCGTGAACTGCAGCGGACCGCACCGGTCTATTGATGAAAGCTGCCCAGTATTTGTATACAAAATCAACATGCTACAAACAAACATAAATAGCAACAAGCCTAAACCTAAGCAAAGCTATCGACCAGCGCCACCCCCGAACAAACCGGCCTGGAGAGGCCCCAACCCCCTTGTAGCTGACGGCCAAGCGGGCCAAGGCCTAAACAATGGCCAACGACAAGAAGAGCAGTACAACCGAGCCTTCCCCCCTATACGAGGCAGCCGAAATCAGCAGCAACATCCCCCTAATGTTAATATGAATGTACAGCAAAAGGTTAGTAGTACTATTCGTGCTAATCAAAACAATGCAAATAGTAATTCTAATTCAAATATTAACGACATAATGTCTAACTTAAATAATGTAGTTAATAAAATAAGTAGTCTAGTTAATCTAGAGCAGCTATACTTAGCGCTCGACTGTTATAGCAACATGCTAGAAGCATGTAGAGGCGATAGGGCGGAAATTATACAGGCCTCCCTACGCTTTTTTACTACCGAGTATAGTAAATTTAACATATAATGTTACAAATACTATGCTGGAATTGTAATGGTATCAGAAACAAGCTAGGCGAATTTCGTAATTTCTTGCATGAATCCAATTTTCAGGTTGTATTTCTCATCGAAACGAATTTATCACCGAACTTTACTCTACGAGTAAACGGTTACAGAATCGAGAGATTTGATAGGCCCGATCGACGCGGGGGAGGCGTGGCCTGTCTCGTGCATGGGTCTCTCCGGTACCGGCGCGTATATAACGTGCGCACTTCCATCGAGCACGTCAGTATCGAACTGGAGAGCGGCCTACGTGTATGTGGCGGCTATGCGCCCCCGGGTCTCCGCCTGGTCGAAGCCGATCTCTTAGCACTTCTCCCGATAAATCAAGTATCCCTGCTGATAGGGGACTTGAATGCCACGCACGTCGAATGGGGCGGCGTAACTAACAGCAGGGGTACATTATTCAAAAGAATAATTGAGAACAACCTGGAAATGTCCTATCATAGAACACCTAATCCTACTTATCTTCGTGGCGCCTCGTTCCTGGATGTTGCCATCACTCGGGGAGCTATCAGGACTTCTCAGTTGCAAGAGCTGAATGCTCTAAACTCGGACCATCTTCCAGTCAAGATTTGCCTATACTGCAGGGTCCCATTGTCTAACGACACCGTCATTTCGTATAGGAATATTGACTGGAGGGTGTTCCGGGCGCAGCTGAACGAGTCTACTGTGATCCCGGAACAGCTGACAACCGTTCAGGAACTAGAAAACGAGGTGGAAACTCTTACATCAAACATCCAGCGCATCCGTGATGCATTATGCACTAGGGTTACAGTGCGCCCTAGAACCGAATCACTTCCTGATCATATCCTGAACCTCATAACTTTTAGAAACCGATTTCGAAGGCGATGGCAGAGAAATCGGACACAAGTGGGATCCGCTCAGATCAACGCGCTGTCTGAGGAAATAAGGGTGCAAATCCGGGATTATAAAAATCAAACCTGGCTATCGTATATTAATACGATAAGCAGGGACGACGGTTCTTTATGGAAGCTGGCCAGGCGAGTTCGCGGAGGTATTACGCAAATGCCGGTAATAAGGCATCAAGGCCAAGAACACGGCGATGACGCCGAAAAAGCGGAAGCCTTTGCGAGCTACCTGGGCAGCGTCTATAGTACGGCGCCAGACACCCTGCCAGATCAGGAACTTATCACGCAATCCATTAATACGTTTAAACAACGAACCTATCCTATTCCTCCGGCAGTGTTTGATAAGCTGAGAATCACTCCGGCGGACATTCGCAAAGCTCTCAGCCGTCTCCCGAGAAATAAAGCTCCCGGCCCGGATGGTATTCCGAATTCTGTCCTCAAAAATTTGCCCCAGAAAACCATAATCCAGTACATGCATATAATTAACGCGGTCATCCGGCTGCAACATTTCCCTGCGTCCTGGAAAATAGCGTGCATAGTACTCTTCCCTAAACCAGGGAAAGACCCTGCTCTGCCTGCGTCATATAGGCCCATATCACTCCTGAACACCCTCGGTAAGGTGGCTGAAAGGCTAATCTTGCCGAGGGTCACTAAGGAAGTTGATCGACTGAAAATACTCCCTAACGAGCAATTCGGCTTTCGCGGTCAGCATGGAACAGTCATGCTGGCCGCGAAAATCGCGACCGATGTATATAGGGGTTTTACTGAAAAACAGTCAACAGCCCTAATGCTATTAGACATAGAGAAAGCGTTTGACAGGGTGTGGCACGATGGGTTGCTGTACAAGCTGCTGGCAAATTACAGCATGCCACTGCACTTGATAGCACTCATCGCGTCATACCTTGCCGGACGCGTCTTCTCTACAAAAATAGGCACTAAGATGTCTGCCAGCAGGAACCTGCTGTCAGGAGTGCCCCAAGGAACCGTACTATCGCCGCTATTGTTCAATCTTTATATAGCAGATATCCCGTCAAATCCTAACACCCACTTAGCCTTGTTCGCTGACGATACAGCGATCTATTCCTTAAATCCTATAGCGGAAGTGGCGAAGGCAAACCTTCAGGATCATATGCGCTCGCTCATCCCTTATTACAATAAGTGGAAAATCGCACTAAATAACACTAAAACTGAGCTCATAGTCATTACAAGAAAACTGAAAGATATTAATGTCACCCATTAATAATCGATAATACCCCCATTCTCCCGAAAAATAAGGTGAAATATCTAGGTATTATCCTGGATAAAAAACTCAACTTTTCACAACACATTCAATCAGTTATCAGTAAAAACGCTATGATCAAAAAAGGGTTGAACACACTTGTAACTGCAAGGGCATATTTAAGCCCTAGTAATAAGCTCACGCTGTATAGAGCAATAATTCGACCGGCCCTCCTCTATGGCGCCCCAGTATGGTGCTCCGTCGCCAGGACGCACAAAAAGAAACTCCAAGTTATTCAAAATAACTATCTTAGAGCTGCATTCTCACTCACGCTAAATGATCGTGTTAGGATAGAGGACCTGCATGCTGCATGCTTGGGCACAGATGGAATACATGCCCTAGCATGCAGATTCTTTGAGCGGCAGATAACTGGCTCACCCCTAACGGCTAATATCGCTAACGCTAGATATGATCCCGAAAATCCTGTAAAACACGGGACAATATACAGAGAAATCTCGCTTTTTTATAAACAGATCATGCCACCTTAAACAAAATATCCTTTTCTAATTAATAAATAGCATTATTTATAAAATCAGCCCTAAACTACCCCAAATCTACCCTGTAAATATGTAAATATAATAAATAATCCGCTCCAAATATCAGGAGCACAGAAAACCAACATCTCCTGAAAAACACGTGCGAGGTCTACCTCGCCAGGCCAATCCACGTCGTTCGGACGAGTGGGCGGGGCCTGTGAAGGGAGCTGGTCGAACTATAAATACGCTCAACCTACTATTTCACTATGCATATGATTCCAAGCCACCGAAGCCTCCGTGTATCCGCAGCCGGACCCGCGGTACTCGTTTAGCGCGTCCTGATACCATTTTCACTTGAACAGACTTATCTTGGTTAAGTCCCCACACTTTCTGTACATAATTTTAAATGTATTGTCTTAATTAATGTTGTATATATTGTAAATAACTTTAACTTTATGACTCCCTGTTCAGATGAACAGTAAAAGTAGGGGTTTTTCGTGTAGTTTTCCCTACATAATGCCTTTATGTACAAACGCTGCAACATTTACGACAAATCTATTAGGCTTGATGCCAATAAACCTGTTAGTATCTTTGAAGGGGCTTACCCAAAGAAACATTAGCACACAACGAATGGTACTGCATACCTAGTTTTAAGTAGTTTAAGAACAACCCCTTAAGGGTGACCCCAGCTGCTGGCCACTGGCAGTGATGTAACACTGCCCGGCTTAACAGCAGATGTAGGAACATTGTCATATTTAAGTCTAGTCTATGTAGTAATGAATAATTTGTAATTGATCATCGTAATATATTGGTATTGGCCGGGCCCTTTCACCGGGTCTGTCTTGATCTTGGTTTTCTCAAGCGTTGTGTGCCAGATTTTGTTAACATGAAAACCTTCTTCTTTTCTATTGAAATTTTCGCGGTGTTTATGTATCTCTATGGCTTCACGATGTAGTCTAGCGCTATAATGTTTTACCGAGGAAAGAACCTCCGTTTCATTGAACAAAATTCGGTGATCTCCCTCCTGAAGGGCATGTTCGGCCACTGCCGACTTATCGGTGTACCCTAGGCGACAGGATCTTTTATGCTCTTTTAGCCTGGTGTTAATGCTTCGTTTGGTTGTTCCAACGTACACCTTTCCACATGAACAAGGAATTCGGTATACTCCAGAACTGGACAGAGGGTCTCTAGGGTCCTTTGCCGAGCGTAGGCAGTCTTTGATTTTCCTGGTTGGTTTGAAAATCGGTCTTACATTCCTCTTTTCTAGGATTCTGCCTACTCGGTCAGTGATTCCTTTGATATATGGTAGGACCGCTATCCCACAAGGTTCTGTTGCTTCTCTGTCTTGGTTCCTGTTCGGTCTCTTCGGGTACATCGCTCGTCTGACTTCCCCTATTTTATATCCATTGGCTTGGAGCGTACTTGTGAGGTGTTCAAATTCGCGTGTTAGATGTTGGGGCTGACAGATTCGCCGAGCTCTGTCAACAAGTGTCTTGATTACTCCTCTTTTCTGCCTCGGGTGGTGGTTAGAGTTGTATTGTAGGTAGCGGTCGGTGTGCGTGGATTTACGATATACTTTGTGTCCCAACTTTCCATCCGCCTGTCTGGTGACTAAGACATCCAAAAACGGTAGTTCCCCGTTCCTCTCGACCTCCATCGTAAACTGAATCTTAGGGTGTATGCTATTTAAATGCCGTAGAAAGTTGTTGAGTTCTTGGTCTCCGTGTTCCCATATCACAAAGGTTTCATCTACGTATCGTAGCCAACAGCTAGGGCGTCTTGGAGCGGATTGAGGAAATTATTTCTAACGTTGAGGCAGGCATTTACAAATTACCACCAGAAGTAGCCGAAGAGATACGGGCAGAAACGGCGAGAGTGATAAAAACAGCGAAACCGCCGGGCAAGCAAGCAAGCAACAACATTTATTAAGGTAGTTACAATTGTATACATATACCTAAATTACAATACACAGCTTGTATTCGACTTCAAATATTCATTCAATTCGTATGTGGGAAGACAGGAAAGTCAATTATTCCGGTGGCCGCGGTTCCGTAAAGTACATAGTGGTTCTGCGGTGTATGGGGCCATGCTTAGGCCTAATGGCCGCATCGCATCTCAAATCTGCAATATGGGCAGTTCTCGGCGAGCCCCGTATTCCAGTAGTGTAGAACTTACACGCCATTTTATCGATATATACGTCGATATAGTCGATTCCTGCCCAGGCGTGCAAGTCCCGGATCCTGGTATACCGGTCTGCCGAGAATACTGCCCTGAGATGTTTATTCTGCAGGATTTGCAATTTTTTAAGATGCGAGTCGGCCACAGAACACCAAACAGGTGCCCCATACGTCAGATACGGCCGGATAATTGACTTATAGATGATGAGTTTGTTTTGAGGGCTAAGACAGGAACCATTTCTGATAAGAGGCTTCAACTTATGGAAGACTTCCCTGTTTTTAGTTTGCACATGAGAGATGTGCTTTCCAAAGTTGAGCCTCATATCAAAAATGATTCCTAGGTATTTCACGGATGTTTTAGGAGGGATGGGGGTATTGTTGATTAGGATAGGGGCTGATACAATGTTTGTGAATTTTCGATAGAAAATGGCTAACTCCGTTTTACCAGCATTAAGCCGGATTTTCCAATTCTGATAATACTGTGTTACTCGCTCCATGTGAGCGCTAAGGTTATTTGTCGCCTCCTGTGCGGATACGGAGTGGGAGTAGAGGGCTGTGTCGTCCGCGTAAAACGCAAGGGACGTTTCAGGGTGGGATGGAAGATCTGCTATGTAATAATTGAATAGCTGTGGGGATAGTACCGTTCCCTGAGGTACCCCTGCCTTGATCATTCTCCGGGATGAGAATGACTCATTTATGCGCACTGAGAAGGTGCGCCCGACCAGGTATGACGCCACTAATGCTGCGATATGTAGTGGAAAACTGTATGTGATGAAAAGCTTATATAGCAATCCATCATGCCATACCCGGTCAAATGCTCTCTCTATGTCCAGGAGTAATAGGGACGTGCAATGCCCTATATTGAATCCGTCGTATATATCCTGCACGATCTTCGCAGCGAGCATATTAGTACTATGTCCGCTGCGAAAACCGAACTGCTCCTGAGGGAGTACACGACGGTTCAGGGCTATCCTGTTCATCCTGGGCAATAAGAGTTTCTCAGTGAGCTTGCTCAGTGTGTTTAATAGCGATATAGGCCTATATGAGCTGGTTTGTCTAGGGTCTTTCCCGGGCTTAGGGAACAGTACTACGTGCGCGATCTTCCAGGAGTTAGGGAAATGTTGCAGACGAATTATGGCATTTATTATATGCATTAATTGTATAAGGGTTTTGGTAGGGATATTTTTAAGGAGTAGGTTAGGGATCGTATCAGGTCCCGGAGCCTTATTCTTTGGCAGATGGCCGAGGGCACTGCGGAGTTCTGACGGGGTGACTCGGAGTTTATCCATTACAGAGGGCGGGATCGGATATTGTTTCAAAAAGGGCCTTATTACCTCTGTTACTTGAGCGTGCAATGGCACAGTATCAGGTATCTCTCCGTGTACACTCTCAAGGAAGTCAGCGAAGGCCTCGGTCTTCCCACGGGTATCTATGATATCCTCACCATTGTGTAAAATGGCGGGAATGTCGACCGGGCCTCCTCTAACCTGCCTTGCAAGCTTCCACAGGGAACCGTCCTCCGTGCCGAGCTCGTTCACGAACTTCATCCACTTCGCTTCTCTGTAATTGCGGATATTCACCCTTATCTGTTCCGTCAGGGCGTTAAACCTCACTCTGTCGATTGCAGCGCGATTCCGCTGCCATCTGCGCCGAATTCGGTTCCGGAAATTGATTAGGTTTAGGATATCGTCAGGAAGAGTTTCCACGAATGGTTTCCTCCTGACTACCGGACATAAGGCGTCTCTGACGTGCTGGATGTTGCGGGTTAAAGTGTCAACTTCGGTCTCTAGTTCCTGGATAGTTTCGATTTGCCTAGGGATGACAGTTGCATCGTTTAGCCTCTGTCGAAACACCCGCCAATCAAGATTTTTATAAGAAATAAATTTCCCATAGGCTTCCGGCCGCCTAGTGTTAGCTAAGCTCATCTTAATTGGCAAGTGATCCGAGTTGAAGTTGCAGACAACCTTAGGCGACGCTACTCCTGCCATCCCCAGGGTCATCGCTACATCCAGGTACGAAGACGTGTTTCCACTGTGGAAAGTGGGATATCTTGTTCTGTGGTATAGGATTTCCAGGTTGTTTTCTAGAAAATTCCGAAGAACGGTGCCTTTGTGCGTCGTACTGGCATCGTCAAACTCAACGTGTTTGGCGTTGAAATCGCCAATAAGTAATGATTTCTTGCCGGGGGTAAAGAATACTGCAAAGTCGTTTTGCGTGAGGCGCAAGGCCGGTGGAGCGTAGCCGCCGCTGATGCATAGGCCACCGTCTAACTCGATGGCTACGTGTTCTATGCGAGAGTCGATGCGATTTTTCCTTTTATATCGCAGCGACCTATGCACCAGACAGGCCACTCCCCCTCCGCGGGCACGCCTATCGAAGCGCTCGACGGTATACCCACGGACTTTGAGCAAAAAATCTTCGGGCAAAAATGTTTCTAGCAGAAAAACAACCTGAAAGTTGGAATTATACAAAAAATGCTTGAATTCGCCGATTTTCTGTCTAATACCGTTACAATTCCATGATAGAACATTTATGACATACATTGGAAACAAATCATCAGTTATATATTGTACTTGTAAATCTCAGTCGAAAAGAACTGAATCGTTCCCTGCATTACACGAGCCTTGTCGCCGTTACATGCTTTTAGCATCGAACAAAACTCGTCCAATGCAAAGAACAACTCTGAGACGTTCACAAGCGAGTTAATCTCGTTTACTACATTGTGCAAATTTGAAAATTGATCAGTCACATTACTAGCAAGAGCACCTACCTTGCTATGATGCGGGTCTGTTTGAGCTTGCGGGGGGGGCGGCTCTAAGAGTATTAGGAAAGTCGCTCTCGTAGTTTCCCTGGGGGCGCTGTTGGGGTGGGCGCTTTTCCTGGGGCTGCGGTGGGGGTTGGGGTCTTGATTTTGTACCCCGGCCTTGACTCAGACGACCTTGCCCCTGCCAGGCCGGCGTGGCGGGCAAGGGTGCAGGAACTAACTTCTTCGGGGCGGTTTTGTTATTGCTGCTTGTTGCGTTTTGCAGCTGGTTTAATTTAAATTGGTAGACTGGGCAGTCTGGGTTTATTGCCCGGTGAGGGCCTCCACAGTTCGCACATTTTATTTCTTCCGAGGTACATGAAGTAATTTCATGTCCTTGGGCGCATTTTGAGCATTTGAAGTCTCGTTTGCAGTAGGACATAGAATGCCCATGGCCCTGACATCGGCGGCATTGCATTATGGGCTTTGTGCTGCGCCGATTTTCCCAAGTGACTTTTATGTTCATTAAAGTCCTTATATCTTGCTGGACCTTTCTTAGAGTGTAGGATGCGTCGAGGACAACTAAGTAGAGGGGTACATACGTTTTCTTCATTTCGAATACGTTCTTGGCATTGTATTCGTACTCCTCTAGGAGCTGCCTTTTAATCTCGGCAATGGGGATGTCCCCATCTAATCCCCGAAGAACATATGCCCTTGTCTTCTGATGCTTCTCGGCATAAGAGTGGTATTTCAAACTCTCATTGTCACAGTTTCGTTTGAAAACCTGCCAGTCTTTATCATTTTCTAGGTAAATAATCGTGCTGTTTTTTGCATATTTAATAGAAAATTTCGTGATGTGCATCCTTTGCATGTCATCCTGGAGCTTCTTATGGCTGTTTATTTTGCCCTGCAATACAATAGGGGGTGGTGGTCCTGGTTTCGTCTTGATTGGGGCTTGTGTTTTCTTCTTTAGTCTGGCACTCGCCCTACTAGCATTCTTTTTCGTCACGTCCTGGTTAGATACCGTGCTACTGTCATCCTCTAGGTCTGAAAGGGCCTCGTATCTATTGCTCGTAGATACCGAGGGCCCTCCGAAGTCTAGGTTTACAATTTTGATGTTCTTTTTCAGCCCTATAGTTTTGTAGGGTGTCTTGAAGGGTTCGAGGTCTTTGTTTTGTATCAGGGTCGCAGAGGTATCTGCGGATTTGTCGCTACTTATTGCGGCTTCAAGTGGGCTATTAGCCGGTCTCTACCTGCTATCCTCATTAGGGATCTCCATGTCGTGGACTTCTTCGGTTTTTGTCGCCGGGGGGCCGACGCGACGTCCGCCACGGCGTTCAGTCCTCCGTCCGCCCGGAAGGCATGACTACCGCGCGGCAACACAACAGCGGCTCAGTATCAGTTGAGTCTTCGAGCCGTACGCTTCGACCCAGACACCACTGAGGATGGCTACCGCAGTCGTAGCCGAAAGCTATGGAGGAAAACAACACGGACAACGGCCTAATAGCCCGAAAATCCACGCTTATCAAGACACCGGCCGTGAAAGCCTACGTACATTTATCAAACATGTCAGAATTTATAAAAAAAATATATTATTGATCCATCATATCGTGTACCCATTCTTTTTCCTGGAAATCTAAAGAGAGAAATCTTATTTAGATTTATTGGAAAATGTCATTGATCCAGCTTTAACATAAATAAGTGAGCAGGATAATTGCCACCGTGCCGAAGACATAATTTTTCAACAAGACAGAAAAGTTCGGTGAGTATTTAAAATTTTAAACTCCCATTTAGAGGGATTATAAGATATAAAAAAAAAACCTTAAATACAAGAGTTACAGGGTTTTTCTTGAAACGTCAGGATTTTTTTATCAGAATAAATTTGTAAAATTGAGATATGGTTCGTTTAACGGTAATTGGCTCGTTACTGATTCCGAAGATAGGTTTAATATAACTGTTTTTAAAATGAACTGAGAAAAACACGTGCCATCTTTTATAACCAGTCAAAATGGTTGATAGTTGAGAAACGTTTAGAGCTACAACTTGCCTCTACGATTTGTAAAATTCGTTCTACAAAGACCCCATTTTATCTTGCAACACATCATGAATTATATAATATTCCCATATCCCAATATTCAGCGATAGTCAAACTCATATATTTTTAAATGAAACACCCTGTAAACTAATGGCTTTTTAGATTTTATCTTAAATTCTAAACCTAATTTATATATATGATGCCATGTGTTGAAACTGAACCATTATCACTTATTAACGATTGAACATTAAATAGTATAGGAAATAAGATAATGCATATCCAGAAATGCCGTTTTTATAGATAACAATATCTGCTAACCTGTGTATTAAGATCTAAATTGTCATGACAAAATAAACGCATTATAAGGAAGGTTGTTAATTTTGAAGTTTTCAACCAAAAATATTCTATTTTGTAGCATGAGTTGTCAGTTTTGGTAAGTCCTGGACAACTGGATATTTAAGAATGTCTTATTCTGAACAATAAAAGCAATCCATTTTTCTACAAAAAAAAAATTATTTGTACAGGCGAGGCAAACTTTGCAACAAATGATGGAATACACAGAAAAAATATGCGGCATTGGGCAATATAAAATCCTCATAGTTACCAGGAGTTCCCGAATCAAGTTGATCTAAAATATTTGGAAATAGGATTGGAAGATATGGTCTAATTAAATGGCCTCCTGATTGCCCTGACCTGACATCCTTAGTCTCTTCTGTGGGGTGAAAAGTAGAATTAATGCTAATAATATAGAGAATATTGAAGACTTCAAACTACTTATAAGAAATAAAGTAACCCTAATAAAGAATAACTGTTCTGAGTTGATTATAAACTGCATGCAAATGCACTAAAACAGTTTTATTCACAATACGGAAACATAATTTTTGCACTCGACGGGCGTTTCGCTAATCATATTAGCACGACCAGGAGATAACTGGAGAACCAGAGAACTTAAAGTCTTCTATTTTATACTAGCTCTTTGCTTAATCAAGCGGAACCGAAAAGAACCAATCCTGTAGTCCTACTAGTCACGCTCGATCAACCAATACAATGGACTATACGGAATAGGCCCTTTATCTATATTTAAACTATTCTTACATTCAATAATTTCCATACTTTTATATGCGTTTAAGAATCTCTTATAAGATATATTAAGAATTCATTTTAAATTTTTAATTGTTATTCTATGATTATTATCAAAATCATGCTCGGCAACACTTGATAATAATCATAGAATAACAATTAAGAATTTTAAATTAATTCATAATATATCTGATAGAAGATTATTAGACGCATATGAAAGTATGGAAATTATTGAATGTACAATTTAAATAGAGATAGGGAGCTATTACGTAGTCCATTGCATTGGTTGATCGGCATGACTAGTAGGATTCCAGGATTGGTTCTTTTTGGTTCCGCTTGATTAAGCAAACAGTAGTATAAAATAGTGTTAGGTAGATTTTAAATTTAGTTTTAATCATATCCTGATGAGGCTAACATGGTTAGCGAAACGCCCGTGGAGTGCAAAGATTCTGTTTCGACATTGTGGATAAAACCCTGTTTTAGTGTATTTTGCCGAAGGTTCCAAACCCCAACATAAAATTAAGAACTTTAGTAAAGTGCATTTTCCCTTCAATTGGGGATCGAGTCCAAAAGGTCTATATTTAGAATACGTAATTTCCACCCTGCAAAATACACTTTCTTAATAGTAAAAGTTTTACTTCACTTCAGTTTTTTTAATTACGCATTTTCGACATTTTGTGTTTTACTTAAGCTAAGATCTAATATGCACTATAATTTTTTTATATGATTTTCCAAAAAGAATTACTTCTTTAAAAGGTTACATTTTGATAGGTTTGGATCATCATACATGATCTATATTATTTAGTTTTCCTACCTATACTATTTAATTTTCAAATGTTAACACGCCCAAAACTGTTCAATTTAGACAAATGGTTTCATATATAAATTATGTTCAGAATTTAAAGTACACTCTAAAGATCCATTAATATGCATAATGTTCCATTTAAAAATATACGACTTTGGTGTGTTACTCATTTCTACAACATCCTCTATATATGAAAATCAGCGTTGCAATAGTTTCCCAGCATTTCTGGAAACTAAATTTTGTTTTAGTGTAAAAAACAAAAAAGTTAAAAGGGGCCAACCTTATACGCGATCACCCTGTAAAAACAAACGCTACATTGGCTTTCCTAAGCACGTCAAGATTAGCTCATTTATTGTTAATGCAGTATCGTAAATATTTAGTTACAAGCAGATCTTGGTATATCTTAAATTAATTTGTTTCTTGTTCTTAAATTTAGGTGATTAACTTAATAAAAATATCTTAGAGCGCTCTTACGGGTCATATTTTGGTTTATAAACAGATAATAGGCTTTCATGCTATACTAGAAATCACAGTAAACCAAGTTTGTAATAAAAACAAAGATTGCAAAATAAACTCAAAAAGCTGTGAGTGATTACAGATTAAAAAAAAAACATGCATCAAACCAGTCCCTAATTGGCCAAATCCAAAATGAAATTTCAACAATTTAAATTAAATCAACATTGGTAAATTAAAATAATTGTTTTAGCTGATATATTAACTCCACTGATTAAGACTATTTTCAATATATTATATTGGAATATCCATACCACAAAGCATGTAATAAATTCGATGCGCATTGAAAATGCCACAGAAAATACTAACGGCGTCAATACAAGCGAATATTGATAAGTTGCTGGCTTAGTCTAGAAAAAACTACATATCGGCGAAATAATTTGCTTAAAACCAATCCATTATGAACATTTTCCGTAGTCAACAGAAAACACTGTTCTACCCCGCAAATTAGTTTTAATTTATATAATAAGGAACACTTACATTAGTAAATATATTATCAAAAGTTTCTTATCAGATAATACGTTCCAAAACAGATAGTCAGTCACTGCCGTGTTACAAGTAGCCTGTGTCATACAAAATGTTTAAAAATCTGACCAACAATTTGAAGAGCATTTAAAGAAAGTGTTAGTTTTTTAATTGCTATATGAATATTTTTTAGAAAAAGCTATGAAATGAAGCTTTGTCCTGCTTCTCTCAAGCAGTCAGATTTAAATTAAATTAAAAAACGCCCTTAACAAACTATTTATTTTCGGCAAAAATCAACCTTTGCTTAAATATTATGGAATTATCAAGTCTTGATTGATTGAATTAAAAAACAGTTTTGATTGAAACGCCCTTTATTTTAGTAAAAAAGCATACAAATAGTAAAAAATAGTGTGCAACTTGCAACATAATACAGTATCCGCCAAAAAAAATGGCACATAGGAGTTCCCATAACAGAAACAATGCTAAACGGGCAGACGCTCGTTAGTCAGATATTAAAATATCTACACGTCCTCGTGTGCCAAATTTAGCACGCTCTCTTAACTTCAGGCCAAATCCTAGCCGAAAACCAATGGCAGAATATTTCAATACGATATTTCTTATTGAACATCTCATTTCACCTACTCCATAATAGGTGGCACACAAAAATTCAGAAATCGCAAATTTGGATTTATTTAGTTTCCGCGAATGTTCCTAAATTGTAAACAATTCGAATTAAGGAACTTTTATTCATTTGCCTCTACCACAGTCACCTTTACCCCTAGCCGCGAAGTACAAACATCGGCAACGCTGCTTGGAGATATGTTAGTCAAGTGACATCTGGCAAGTTAGTATGCACTTTTAATGGAAATAGGTCGCTTGTCTTCGGTGTGTCCTAATTAAATAGTCAAGCCGTGTGGTCGTTTGTCGTTTACGTTTGTCTAATGGCGGCAGAGACGTCCAGTTCAATTTTATTGATAGTGTTGTTGATTTTAGCTTATAGCCGATTTGTACGTATAAGTAAGTGAATTAAATTTAAAATTGGTGAAAAATATATACAGTGGTTTGTAAAAGTAAAGGCAAGCAATATTAGTTTGGAAAGGTGGTAAGTCGGTACCCTTTCTACATGTATTCATTCATCTAATAAAGTATTTCACTTAAATATGATATGAATTTGAATTGACCAAGTCACTGAGAATATTTAAGAATGTTAACATAATCGTTCAAATTCATAGAAATACCTAGTTATAAATAAAGTGAATTCTAGACTTTATAATGAACATTACAATTATATGCAATATAAGTCCATGTATGATCTGATGGCAAAAGGGTTTAGAGATGAGAAATACAAAAATAAATTTAATTTATAAGTTAAAAACTCATCAAAGATTATATACATTTTTACAGGTAAAAATAAGGTGCTATTTAAAAAAAATATTAATGACACTGAAAATATTAAAAGTATGTATTAATTTTTAGAAGGTGCAATTTTTAGTTTTAAAGAAACACACATGGAATGCGTATTTTTAGACCTTGTTTCTACTCTACATAAGATGATCAGATTGTTTTATTTTTAATAATTAACTTGTTTTTGTGAGCCAAAACAAAACTACTTATTTGTTACTTAGTGATTTATACATTTTTCAATACAAATAGCCGCCACAGCGCAAAAAAACACTAAAAACGTTCTCAAAAACAAATAGAAAAAGGCCCACTGATCGCTTTCGCCGCGCCGAAGTATACTTCATCTCCACGCTAAAGCGGCGTTGCCACATGTCACTTCGCGGCTGGACATGAAGTCGGCTGTGCCTCTACGTAGCAGTTTACACAAATTTTCCATACAGCGACTCAAGTGGCGCTTTAGAAAACTAGCCAAATGAATTGAATATCTTACTGTTGCTTCCCGATGAGTTTTAGACCTGTGAATGGTGAATCGTCGTTAGAAAATGAATCGTTGTTAGAAAAGATATAAGATCCGATTGTCGTACTAGTTTTTTTATTTTTTTTTTTTCTTGGTTTTGGGCATGCCTTGGGTTAGTTTTGGTTAGTTCATGTTTGCTGAGCCCCGTAGCGAGCGAAGCGAGCGGAGGGCCATGCGTAAAGTGAAATATTAGTTTAATGATAAAAAAAAAATTGGGTCAAGAGCCGTATTATAGTGGATATACAGCAGCTTGCATGTATTTTCGCGAATATATTCCACTGCCCACCATTCAAAACATATTACAACAATAATAACGTACGCGCCGATGATTGCCGAATGTATGGAAAATTTGTGTAAACTGCTACGTAGAGTCAAGTCATGGTTAAGCCACCTAACAGGGTGTTTAATTATTGAGTGCCTTGAATATGTGATAATATGGCTTATCCATTTAATCCGCTCTTAAGGCAGTGAATAGCTGTGAAAAGTACTAGCCGTAATACTATTCTAAAGAAGTATTAAATAAGACTAGGTAAACGTAGAAATGGTAACACTTTCTTAAGCATCTCTTCCATTATTTTTGACAGAGCGGGAAAAAGTATTGGTCTAAGAATGGAGAGAGGGCATTTTTGGATCATAATGAAGAATTTAAGTTTTTTACATTAAGCTTGGATTAGCATTCAGATCAAGTTTAAACAACTCGAGTTTAAAACACGTTTTAAACACTTGGATATTATATTTCTGCATTAAATAATTGGGTTAGTTTACACTCTGGGATCTGGAACGAAGCGGTCCTAGCCATTAGATTTAAGTAACGTAAAAGCTGAAAATGCTTTAACAAATATTTTATAAACAGTTTAACCGCCAATTTAAACGTATTTTTTTAAATAATTTCTAAAATATAATTTAAATATTTTACCGCATTATGATAAATGTCTGAAATGCATTTTCGTGGCAAATTTGGCAATTCAGATCATTAATAAGATATGTTACAAAATCTTTAACAAGAAGGGTTGCATAATTTGAAACACAGGATGCCAGGAGCATGAGACGAAATAATGTGCACCGATTGATCAAGTTTATTTAGATCTAGGAATTATGTATGCTTATATTAACATCTGATAAAAGTACTTGTAAGTGGCCAGATTAGATGGCAAAGCACTCGCTTAACATGCGAGAGATACTAGGTTCGATGACCGGCGACTCTTTTCTTACTTTATTTAGTTTTTAATATCGCTTTATTGAAGTTTTCACTTTTCTCGTGTGGTCTTAGACACACCCCGTTCTTTATTTATATATTAATTTGGGTTAGCTTGGGTCAGTATTTCTTCGTTCTGTTCCCGGAGCGAGCGAAGCGAGCAGAGCACAATGCATCTAATGTAGCGCGCGTGTTTGGATTAATTGTGTTTTGGTTTGGCGCGACATTAAGTTAGTTAAAGTTTTCTATTACTATTATTAGAGTGAATGAATGAATAATTGTTTGCCAAACAGAATTACAAGTAACGAAATCATTCTTTGGTTAAAACTCTTAATTTAAAATATCCGCCATCACCGTGAGGAAATCTGGCCAATCGGAGCACGCTATTTTGTCTCGTGCTCCGGGCGTCCTGTGCTTCGAAATATGGTTGCATTGTTACTGAATTTAAAGCTTTAATAGGCCGCCACTACGCTAAAGTTTTTACATTTTCAATCAGATATTTAGACAATATACACTGCTTAAATAGTGCACATCTTGCTTAAAAATTAATGACGACGTGAATGCGTCTGAATGGTATGTCTTTACACAATCCACTGTACTATCTAACTGTGTCTGATTAAGTCCCCACTACCACTGGATGGTATGTCTTTACACCGTCCACTATACTATCTAACTGTGTCTGAGTTCAAATCGGTACTTAAGTACATTGTGTGTCACTTGTCGGGTGTAGGATCCGTTTTTTAATCGGATGTCGCCGCCTCTATTCACACTAGTCGGCTGTCGTACCCGATCGTAGGTGGAGCCTGGAGCCAATTTCGGTACTCTCCACGAGGCGACTGTGCGCGGTGGACGTCGACGAAGATTTTGTTGTGCTGTATTATTTTAGAAGAAAACAAGCCAATAATAGAAAAATTTGGGTGCACCCAATCCTGAAGGAATGATTTTCTTTGGGAACTTTTCAAACTTTAATCACTGAATTGAAAAGTGACAAACACAAGTTTTTTTAATTATTTTAGAATGTCCATAATTAGATTCAACGATCTACGGGCACGAGTTTCAGCAGGCATAAACTATAAAAATACATGATTAGGGCAGCTGGTAGGGGGTTTTCAGACCCGACATTCGACAAATGTGAACAGCGCCATACAAGCTCATATGCGAACGAGATCCGACACGATTTCTGATCGGGCGTGCGGCGCTGGCAAAACACCCGACAATATTTGTCGGAGCCGACAAGAAAACGGAGTCGGATAAATGTGAATAGCTTCATACAAAATGTATTGCCACTAGAGCACCCGATATTTTGTCGGATCCTACACCCGACAAGTGGGAACGGGCTCTAATAGACGAGAGTTAGACATTTTCAAAAGTACTAAATGAAAAACTTTTGTATTCCATGCATAAATTTAATCCAAAAGGACATCTTAATCAGCGTAACAGAGCGCTTTCGGCGATAGCCATCATCAGTGTTACCTGCAAAGTGAGTAAAAGAACCACCCATTAGTGGAAACCAGCAAATGCTGTAAAATTTTGGGTTGAACAAAGAAGAAATTTGCGAATGGAGTAACCTATGGCGAAAATAAAAATGAAATTTG
>MU182406.1:184397-203281 GCA_016904865.1 Pissodes strobi | reverse complement strand
CAAATTTCATTTTTATTTTCGCCATAGGTTACTCCATTCGCAAATTTTTTCTTTGTTCAACCCAAAATTTTACAGCATTTGCTGGTTTCCACTAATGGGTGGTTCTTTTACTCACTTTGCAGGTAACACTGATGATGGCTATCGCCGAAAGCGCTCTGTTACGCTGATTAAGATGTCCTTTTGGATTAAATTTATGCATGGAATACAAAAGTTTTTCATTTAGTACATTTCGTACATGCACACAGCCTTCACTCTTCATTTATTTTCAAAAGTGGTTTAACTTTCTCTAAGTCATCTCTGGCAAATTCTCATCTTCATTATTCATTCTCAAACAACTTTAAAAGCTCGATCTATATTCTGTAAAATGGTCAAACAATGCAATCTTGCTTGATAATTATCGACCAATATCATTGCGTCTGGATGGTGTCTCTACATATAGCTCTGCACTATTAACGTAGTTGACTCTGTTTACGTCATCCATCTCCTCGTGATTATTCATCTTCACTACAATAGCTTCGATGCATATTTCTGTCGCTTCCCTTAAAGTACAAGCGTTTTTTTGGGGTTTATCTAGTTCCACAGCAATATATTTTAGCCGCTTCAGATAACCCTCAAACCTACGACTAGTTTTAATATTACTACTACTCTGTTATTAGAACAAAAGTTAAATAATAGTGGCCAGTATAACTTGCCAAGCAATCTGACAAAGCAATCCAGCGAACGTCCTGCAGTTAAACTGATGCAGAGTGCAGAGCAACCTCCTACTTTCCACTTTTCCATTAGCATAGTGTACATTTCTAAAACATTTATTAATGAGGCGATTCATTTTCACTTCAGATTCTTGCATAATAGATCTGATAATATTAGTCGTCTAAGAATATCGAGGGTTTGCACCTTTGAATTTACAGAATGGACATCTCGAGTTCAACATAAGCACAAGACGCATAAGATCAGGACAACGGGGGTAGAGAATTCCACTAAGTACGAAAACTGAGCGGTGGAGCAGAAAAACATCTGAAAGCTAACTAAAGTCTTCATAGTTCCTTTGATAATATCGGCGTAGGGAGTTATTTCGTCGAAATTCTCCAAGCTACTTCATGTTATAATATTATCGAAGAACATGGTCGTAGGCGCACAGAAAGCGATTTGTATTACATACCTGCTACATCGGCCGCAGGTCTCTGAGCGGAGCCTGAGTTTGAGAAACTAACTGTTTTGTTTTTGCACAAAGTAGTCCCAGTCTAAAACACACTTGGGTCTGATGAAATTTTCTTCCGGTGCAGGCTCAAAAAAACCTGATGATAATAATAACCCGCATGATTTCAATATTGCTGCTTAGGGGTAAGATCCACACAGGTTCCGAGACACTTGCAGATGCTGCATGTGAGGATCACCGGCTATGAGAATAGGTTTATAAACCTGACTCCATGTTAGGGGCAGTTTCTCGCCAACGTTACTAACGCAAACTCCATGTTAGGAACGGCTGATTTTAATCACCTGACAGACAAATTCACCTCCTCATAAGAAATGTACAATTTACGTAATAACAGCTGATCAAGATTGTGAACCTCTTATCGCGCTAAGGAATTTAGGAAGTCTCCTGTCAATTATGTGGGTTACATTCTTCCTTGGATAGCCTCCGAAGCGGCGGCGTGACGTTGAGTAGGGCTACTGCAAATGGAAATGTATGTCGGTGCAACAAATCAATGCCTTTATAATGCAAACAAAACAAGATAACTTACGGCAGATATGGCCACCTACCGATTTGTATTTATCATGACTTCATAGAAAAAAATTCCTTATGTATATAATAAAACCACCCAAACTGAGAACTGAAAACAAACAATGACCCTAGAGAAGGCCGTTGCGGTATTCCAAAACCACAGGCAACAAATTAACACAGCAGAAAAATGAGCATTTCAGCAATTACCCTAACACATAGACGAATACAATAGATCGGTTCAAAATAACAGTGTGTCATAAGAGCGTCTAAAATAAATAATAAACAGCAGAACAATAAAAAAGAAACTGGACATAAGCAGCTATAAAGGCAAAACATGTACATCACTTAGTAAACGAAGATCTTAACAAAATAGTTAAAATCATTATGATTTTTAATCAAATTTTAAAAACTTACATTTCCTGGCAATGATCAAAAAAAAAATTAATCTAATCAACTTGCAATCCTAAATTCCTGATTACTAAACAGTACTTGGCTCTCAATACTGTCGCCAGGCACAGCTTCCTGAAAATTACAATTAGGAGACAAAATAAACCTTGTGATCTTAAAACTATGCATTTGTTTTCATGGCAACGGCAATCCGAGCTTGTTTATTAGAAACGACTAAAGCCAACAATTTATCGATATCGCCTCGCATATTAAAATATAAGCACTAATTTATCATGCATATAAGTTTAGATTTATTCGTATGAGTAGGAAATGTACAGTGTGTTCATTTAATCATGACAACATGATGTAACTCTTTTATTTTTAGTTATTAAAATAAACCAAAAACTAAATTGCAGGATTGCTTACCAAGTTTCATCGCTACTTGGAAAAAAAACAAAAACTACAACATCATGAAAGATATACACATAAGTTGTGTATTTTTTTAATGATGCACTTTGCATATTTTTAATTAGTAGGATAGCCTTTCTCTTTTCAATGGTGTAGCATAATTTATATTTTTAACCAGTAGTTTTCCATGTGTTCCCAAAAAAGTGAAATATTGATGATATAACAGTGTACCGTTAAAACATATACGGCATACATGATACAAGTGGCACACTATCATAAAATGAGTATTTTACTTTTTTGGGAAGATATCGGTAACTCCTGGATCAAAATATATAGTGTGCTACATCATTGAAATCAGAACAAAATAAACTATACAATTAAAAAATACAAGTTATGTGTAAACATTATATGAACTGGTAACTTTTTTTTCGAGGCGACAATGAAACCTGTAAGCAAACCCGGCATTTTGATTTATATTAATAAAAACTTGCATCAAATCAAAACGTTATCAGCACTATAATTTATTGACGGTACATTTCCAGTTATAAATTATTTGCTTTTAAAATGTTAAGGATCTTTAAGCAATATTTGTTATTTAATCATTACACAGTCAGTTGGCGTTTCAAAAAGCTTACAGCTTATTGGTTAAAAAGAAAACGTCAACCGACATGTAAAGTATATTATAAGATTATTTCAGAAATACTTTAATGCTGGCTAGTTACCATTTCCTTAGTAGTAAAAAGAGTCTATTAATCCAGTATTATATTTTAATTCGATAAAAGTAAGAATATTTATGGATTTTACATTTGAACTGACACTTTAGATTTGACCGAATTTTAAAGAGATTATTAATAAATTATGAATACCCTACCTTGATAGCAGTTTGCATCAGTACTGTGACTCCCTTTTGTCCCAAGTCCAACACTTGTCTATAGCTTTGTTTTTTCGCTTTGGAAATATAATCGTCAATTTCCTATAAAATTAAAGAGTTTATTAATAATTACAAGTAGTTCTGAACTTTTGTTATAAATTCCTCTAGTTCTATATTTGAGGTATTAAGACAGGAAATGAAAGAACGAAGTTCAGTAAGAAAGCAAATAAAAGACGAGACCTGCTGGCTTCCGTGACGAACAAATTCCGAAATTATGAAGTTAATATTCGTACTATATAATTATTATTCTGTATTACTGTCATAAAATTATTTATTAAAATTCTTTTTCCTATTACCAAGCATAATAATATATTAGACAGATTTAATAAATACGCGATGAAAAACTGATTTTCTGAAAATGATGGCTAGTCAAGTGTCAGAGTCTAATTAATAATGTATTTAATTTACTTGAACTGACTTTAAAAGCGTCAAACATAGAACAGGTATGATTTCAAAGCGATTTGACACAAACCCCGTTAAAAGTACCTTTAAGCTAAGTACAGTAGGGATGCTCTGAGAAATACAGAACCGGTGTTCTGAAATCATCCAAAGATTAATAACTCTACACATGTATCAAAAGAGAGATCAGTAGCATATCGGATGAAATATATTGGGGAATGAAAACAATAGTTATCTATATGGTCACAGAAGTCATGGACATGATTGACGGTAACCTCTCAGAGATGCAAACGGATCCCATGACACTAATCTATGGATAAGAGGAACGCCTCCAGTACTGACCTTAAGCCTGGTTTGGTATACTAGCGGATCAAAAACAAGTAAGAGAGCAGATGTCGGAATATTTCGGGAGAAACCCAGTTTGAACGTTAGTATTCCCTTGAAGTTGGAGACACCGTATACAAGGCAGAAGTTCATGTAATACCGGCATATGTTCACGAGAACGTTGGACGGGGCTTCCACAACAAAATATATATATATAACAGTCAAGGCGTTATTTAGACTCTAAACGCCCCTCGATACATTTCCAAAATTAAGATTGGGAGTCTGAGTCACATGAAAGAGCTATCGGTCAGGAATAACCAGATTCTAAAAATATATTAACAAATCAATTTAATAACGGTAGTAACAAAATGAAAATTGAATAAAAAAAAATGAGTGATAGTTTAATATAAACCTTGAAAAATGTTTAGTGCATATAATCAAAACATCAAAGAATTAAATATGATTATTAAATAATATACACTCATAATAACAGCCCACTAGTACATGAACAATTATATCCGAAGCTCAATTTTATTTTTTGTTATTTGTTAAGATGCATTCATAGTTCTACTAAAATTAAGTTTGTAGATATATCCCTGACGATAAATTTAACTACATTTTTTGAACTTCGTTTATTCTAATAAGTAATTACACTAATCTACTTTTCCAGAATATATTCAATTTTGACGAAGTGCTAAAATAATGGTAACACTTCCTGTAACACACGCGACATCACCACATGACATATCAACTATGCATCTGCACCTTTATTTAATTATGAATTACCTGTTCTCTACTGCTTAACATAGGATGAACAAACTTCCTGTATAAAATACTGGAGCCTTTCGTAGCCGGCGAAAGCAACCATATCACTAGGATTATTTTTATTTCATAATAAAATGGGAACCTAAAAAATTAAAAATTAAAATAACTGCTTTCAAAATTAGGTAATATAGGCATAATACAGTGTATTTTTTTAACCCGGGTCTTAGGATTTAACATGTTAAATTTTCAACCCACTGCTAGAACTCCCTCTACTGTATGACACAACTGAAACTTGTATCTCAGGTTTAGGAAAACTTTATCATTACGCTAAAAAAGCTCTAAGAAGTATTTATATCAATTTTCCATTACAAAAATTGTAGAAAGAAACAACGGTTGAAAACGAATAATTCAAAATGGAAGTATGTTTGGCCGTTGAAAAAAAATTGATTAGTCTTACTAAGCTTGCTGAAGCATTCACAAAATACAGAAGTAGTTACTGCAAGGCAATTAAAATGAGACATACAAGTCTTTTAAGGTCAGGAATGTTCAAAAACTTTTGCCTAATGATTAATACAGTTTTGTGAACGTGGATTATAACGATCAAACCATCATGGGATGAAAGTATCTTCTGTACAAATGGTACAGTCAACAAACAAAAACAAGAATTTGGGAGCGGGAAAATCCTTACATAATTGAGCAAGCGTTTACAAGGAAGAATGTGAAAGTTTAAGCAGGAATTCTTGGAGACAGAATAACTGGACCATTTTTTATAGATTGAGAAATGCTAATCAGAATGGCGAGAAAACTTTTCAACTAGAAGGAGCTTCCTCATATTGCAGCAGATGGCATAGTTTTGAATGATCCGTTCCCAAGACGGCAATTTAAATCGCCAACGCAAAGATATTTCGCCTTTAGGTTACTTTTATTGAGACTACCTATTCTCGAAAGTATTTTATATCGTTAGGCGCAGACCAAATAATGTAGAATAATTATGTAACAGAATTACTCGGTGACAGCTCCAGAATGTTAGACGACTACGTATAACTATCTGGAATCTTGCTTTATTTAAAACATTTTCATCTACTGTTGATATTTTAGAAAGTACATTTTTGATTTTTTTTTCTTTAATGAAATTATCTGTATGTTTTTGTTGTGTATAATAAAGTCACTACAAGATCTTAGAGACACTACTAAATTTCAATTGATATATTTCTAGAAAGGCGCCTTTTCCATTTTTTAATCCGCAGTTGTCCAAATAATTTGAACTAAGCATAGTAAAAACTAACCAAGCCTTTCCCAAGCACTACTTTCGGTTGGTCACGTTCCGTTTGGAATAAAGTGCCAACTCGAGCTAACCAAAACCCACTCAAACCAGCCAAAACTAATATAAGAAATCCGTGTGTCAGTACACTAGTCACTACTGTTGTATCGACAGAGAAAAAAAACTAAAAAGAGAGGCGACCATAAGCGTCGGCACCTTTCATGTTGGTGTATCCGTTTTTGGTGACCTTGACTCTGCTCCGTTGACAACAATACAACTGACTAAGTATCGAAAAATATTTTAAGCTAATGACAATGACTAATGACATCTGATCACCTGAAATCGATTTACAGGCTGTCGTCTCTCCTTTTAAGTTTTTCCTCCCTGGTATCGATACCTATATTGACAGTGATGGTTACCAAGGTGGAAGTTTCATAACATTTTTTTATTGCTGATTTCGATAGCCCATGAAAAATAAGTGCACTTGTTTTTTCTTTTTTTGATAAGACGAATAATAAGGCAGCTACAGCGCCTTGAAATGTGCTTATGACGTCACAATACACATTAATTGTTACGTAGCACCTTGCTTAGTATAGCTATATATACAAAACTAAAAACTGACATACCTCTCGAAATAATCATCTTTAGTGGAAATAAAAAAATACGTACCGATTTTTTTTCACTGTTCTATACTTTGCAATCAAAAATAATCCGTTTAATTTTTCAGGAAACTTCCTCATTGTCTAATGTCTTGTCACTTTAATAAATGAATAAGCGTTTTTTTGGCGAATAACGAAGTAAAACCTGAGTAAATGGGCATCCCACCACAAATTCTACTTTCTGCTTCTATCTTCGCCCAAATGCCATAGTTAGGTACTCGCCTCTAACGAACACGGTTATAAACCGTAAGGTTTGTTTACTATTTTAGAATGTCCAATATTTCTCTTCTCGCATGGCCCTCTGCTCGATTCGATCGCTCCGGGAGCGCAACGAATCAAAACTAATCCAAACTAACCCAAATTTAAAAAAAGACACAAACATACCCTTAAAAAAAGTAAAAAACATATCTTGCCACGGGAATCGAACCCGGGGCATCTATCACAAGCACAGCATCTAACCACAGACAGCAAAGATACCGAACCAATTTAGAATAGATTTCTGCAACATAAGAGGCTTAAATACAAACATAAATTCGGTACACCAACATCTACAAGCAAATAGACCACACATACTAGCTCTTACAGAAACACAAGTATGTTCTACAACAACAACAGTAAACTACCCCTATCCTGGTTACGACTTACCTACCCGATTTAGACATAAGTTCGGAATATGCCTTTTTGTCCGAAGCGACCTTTCATGTCACCGCGAGGAAACACTCGAACCGAACAACCTTGACGTCATGTGGCTCAAGTTCACCGCCAAGCGATTAACCAAGTTTATATGTTGTCTCTATCGCCCTCCGAGCGATAGAGCCTATCAAAGCTTTTTTTCAACGCTAGCTACCACTTTTGACTCAATACAGGTCCATCACCCCAGATCAGAGATAATCGTTCTGGGAGACTTCAATGCCCACAACATCAACTGGCTCAAACATCACAACAAGACCGACAACGAAGGTAGAGAAGCTGAAGCATTTGCCATCAGCTGCGGGCTTACTCAACTTGTAGACGAACCAACTCGAATCTCAGAGGGGCGAATTCGCCGCCCTCCTGGATCTTTTTCTAACCGCCAACCCTGACCAGTACACAATTGCAGTTGGTCCACCATTAGGTACTTCCGACCACAAATTGATTACAACGGTTTGTGAATTGCCACTTCTACAGAAGGATCCACCATTGCCTCGCAAAATCTGGCATTACAATTCTGCAAACTGGGACGATCTAAGGGAGTTCAGTTCTACCTAGATTTTCCTTGGTTCGACGTCTGCTTTGGCTCTGGCGACCCGTCAGTCTGCTGCGACGAGATCACACAAGTAATCTCCTCAGGCATGGAAACATACATCCCAAATTCCATCAAGTTACCATCAAAAGGAAAGCCCTGGTTCGACAGAAGATGCGAAAGAGCTGTAGGTAGGAAACAGCAAGCCTACAAGTACTGGCAGCAAAATCAGACCGCTGAAAATCGCAATTATTTTGTCGAAGCGAGAAACGAGTGCAAACGTGTGATCGACGAAACTAAGGACAAACACAATCAAAGGATCAGGAATAAACTTTTGCAATGCCCCAGTGGCTCCAGGAATTTCTGGTCGGTAGCAAAGGCAGTAAGTAACAACTTTACAAAAACGTCTCTCCCATCTTTGACAGACGAACGTGGCATCACGGCGACTACAGCCAAGGAAAAAGCAAACATGCTCGCCAAAATGTTTTCATCGCACTCTACCTTGGATGTCCCCCAAGGCAAGACTCTCCCCACCATATCGAACATCAACACTGCCATGGCAGAAGTCAAGTTTCATCACCGTGATATTCGTAAAATTCTTAAAGAACTAGATACGCAAAAGGCATCAGGGCCGGACGGAATACCTGCCATCGTGTTAAAGAACTGCGCCAACGAACTAACACCCGTTTTTTCCAGGCTTTTTTCTCTGTCTTACGGAAAAGGGATTTACCCATCTTCTTGGAAAGTCGCTCGAGTGCAACCTGTTCCAAAAAAAAGGCAAGAAAACCACGCCCTCAAACTATCATCGCCCAATTGCCTTGCTTCCAATAATCTCCAAAGTCATGGAACGTGTAGTCAATCAGCAACTACTCAAGTACCTCGAGAACAACAGAATAATCAATACGGCTTTCGCAACAAGAGATCGACAGGAGATATATTGGCCCATGTCACTCATATATGGAGTAGGGCAATTGAGAACTACGGAGAGTCTCGAGCGATTACGTTGGATATCTCAAAAGCATTTGACAGAGTTTGGCATGACGGACTGCTCAACAAACTGCCGTCCTTCGGACTGCCAGCCTCTCTCTGCAGCTGGCTTGCCAGTTTCCTTAAGAACCGATCTCTGCACGTTGCAATTGATGGACACATCTCGGACACATTCACCATCAACGCGGGCGTGCCTCAGGGCGCAATACTTTCACCAACTCTCTCCCTCATCTATATTAATGACCTGCTGACCGAAACGAATAATCCTGTTTACAGTTTTGCAGATGACAGTACCCTTGTCTCACACTTTAAAACAGAAAAACCGTTACCAGCGACTGAGACTCATCACCGCAGACAGGAGCAGATTACAGCAACTAATCAAGAACTGGAGAAAGTTCAAACTTGGGGCGATCGAAATTTGGTCCAGTTCAATGCAGCAAAGACCCAAGCAGCCACGTTTACCAAGAGGGCCAATACAGCTGGCCCTGACATCATTATGGCAGGAACGACCATTCCTTCATCCTCGTCAATCGGACTGCTGGATGTCTCGGTCAACAGCAATATGTCCTGGCATGACCACGTTGCTAACATCGCAAAGTCAGCCTCCCAGAAGCTTGGTGCGCTATTTCGCAACAAAAACTCTATACACCGCAGCAGTTGCTCTTGCTCTACAAAGCGCAAATAAGATCGTGCTTAGAATATTGCTCACATATCTGGGGTGCCGCACCAAAGCACACCCTAAAGCTGCTGGATTCCATTCAGAAGAAAGCTGTGCGCCTCGTCGGCGACCCGGAGTTGACCCGGAATCTGGATAGTCTGGAACACCGCAGATATGTGGCCGAGATGTCTCTGTTTTACAGATACTTTCACGGCAGATGTTCCCAGAATTTGGCCCACCTCATCCCGCCCCCGGCAACTCCTGTCAGACAGTCACGACGGACGGCAAGAGCGCACCAGTTCGTCGTACAACTGGAAACACCTAGAACATCGCTTTTCAAGAACTCCTTTGTCTGGCGCACTGCATCACTGTGGAACTCACTCCCAGGACATCTGTTTCCCACTAATTACAACCTACAACTATTCAAGAACCGTGTCAATCAACATCTTCGCACACACACACACACCGCTCGTTGAGCGCCATAGGATCTCCCTTTAGAGTGTGTCTCTGCCATAAAAAAAAACTTTACCACTAGACCTGGAAGCAATCCACTGGACCGTGAAGACATTATTTGCCTTTTCGACTGACGCGTCCGCACTTAAACAAACCCTCTAAGACCCGCCCACCCAATTATCATTATGGTTTATAACCGTGTTCGCTAGAGGCGAGTTAGTGAGATTGGCTAGCAGATGCTGTCAAACAACATAATCATTCTTTCATTGCTAGAAAATGTAGATGTAGATGTTTTAAATACTTATTTGAAATCGATCAGTGCAGAACGTTTACTTATATGTTTAATGGTAGAATACTTCTGAAGACAGGCACATTTTTAGATCAATATATTCAGGTTGATTTATGCGACCCAAACCCCATTTAGGGAAGGCTGGTATAGGAATTCCGATGCGCATGGAGCTTATATAGAAGAATTTGATGAACGTATCTTTTATAACTTGTTCAGAATGAAAATCAAAGATTTCACATGTGTGAGGTTTCAAAACTAATCCGACATGATATCATTAAACGTCGAACAACACAGCTCGTCACGTATTAAGTTATAGTAAGCCGTAGTTAAAAATTGAGCTGTAATAGTGACGTCACCTCACGTCCATTCACTTGCCTAATTTACTTAATCCTCAGGAAAATAAAGTAGTATCCTATAGTGCGTCATGGTGAATTGTGGTTAGCTCGCAAAAAAAACGCTTATTGCGTTTAAAAATACCGATTATTGAAATGAAAATTCTACTATACATATTATACCTATGCATACATTTGTATATACAATGTAAATACGATTAAAATATCCAGTGTAAATCATTTAAAACTGAAGTAAACTGTCATTTTCTTAACCTATAATTGAAATATTGCGAAAAAGTAAGTAAAATAATATTATTTCTAAAAAATCCTCAGTTTTTGGAAACTTATAAATGTTCACAACATAAAGTCTTATTTAAAACATTATCTCTGCAGGACACATTTGCCACTCTAATCTACGAAATGCAAAAAAAATTATTTCGCAGTAATATTTTTTATTACTTACCAACTAAGGAATATATCTGTGAAAGTTTCTGTGCAAGTAAAAAGTGCAAATACTATCCAATACATCATCCATTTTACCTAAAATAATTAAAGCATAATATGTATTAACGGTAACATGTCAATGCTTAATGATTAAACGCTTAGTAACTATCTGCAATCACCACATTTCGTTTCTATTTAGAAATGGAGAAAATTCAGTTTAACACTCTGTGTTACATTCTGCATCATTATATTGTTACAGCCTAAATATTATAATTATTATAACAATGTTTGTTCTTTTTTTGACATTGAGGCTACCAGGCTCTCAGATTGATGACAGGCGAATGATATTTCCTTAGCGATGCTTATTTGGCATGCTAAACGTAATCTCGAGAAGCCGATCTAGACAAAACTAACGGTGAAATACTACATCACCTAGCAAATGTAAGCACAGTTCTGGTTTCGAAATAAAGGTAGTACCTAAACATGTATTAAATCTACTTTTATCTATTTTTATGTGATACAGCTTCAAAGCGCTATAATGAAAATATCGTTCATTACACGTTCATAAACTGCTTTTCCCATGCTTGCATGACTTATTATATACATCCCTCCCTCTGCCACCAGCGCCGACGCCGAAACTTTTTTTTGACCTCCTCTCGTCACTAGACATAATGCTTTCTAAAAACTTAATTTTTCTGGGCGATTTCAACATTCCCTCCTTTTCATTCACTGTTCCTTTTGGTCCCAGACACAAAGGTTTACTAAACCTCAGCGAGTTCCTCAGCCTTAAACAGTATAATACTGTCCCAAATTTGAACAATCGTTTCCTTGACCTTGTTTTCGCCAACTTTGCGGTTAATGTAGCTCATAATGATGTGCCTCTGGTCGAGGAGGATCCACATCATCCTGCTCTGTCTCTTGATTTTCAAGCGGTACTTCCTCATGCCGTCAACTTTCCTGTGAACAACGCTCAACCACCCCGCTTCAACTTTCGTAAAGCTGATTATCCCAGGTTGTATGCATCGTTATTGCACACTGACTGGTCTCGCGTTCTTGATTCTCCTGATGTTGTCAGCGCATGTCAGTCATTCTATGAGATTCTTAATAATAGCTTTGCTGCCTGTACACCTCTTAAGCAACCCAGAAGAAGGCGTTTTCCGTCTTGGTTTTCAAGAGAATTGATTGACAACATCTTCAGGAAAGAAAGATTGCATCGTCAACTTCAGACGCGCGACTCTGCCTTCTACCAGACAAAGTATAGTTCTTTGCGTAGGCTAATTAAATCACTAACTCAGAGGGACTATAAGGACTTCATTGGGACTGCTGAGCGAAATATAAACAACAACCCCTCCAATTTTTTGGCCTTTCGTTCAAAGTAAAAAGGCTCAGTCTCGCATCCCAGCCACCGTGATCTACTCAAATAAGCCCGTCCATGGGCCTCATAATATCGTATCTGCCTTTGCTGACTTTTTTGGAAGTGTCTATGGGCGACCCGAGCACGTGGATTTGTGCGCTCAAACGGAACACTGTGAGCTCATTGACATTCCCACAGTCACTTCCGAGGAAGTAGAGTCGGCTTGCAAAATGCTGAAAAATAAATCAACATATGGGCCGGACGGAATTCCCAGCTTTTTGGTGAGAGACTGTTCCTCAGTCATGAGTGCTCCTCTTTGTCATATTTTCAACTTGATCTTAGGCACTGGTGTGTTTCCGGAGGATTGGAAGATTGCCAGGGTTTGCCCTATTCTCAAAAAAGGCGATCCATCTCTAGTAGAAAATTATCGTTGCATTTCCATATTATGCAACTTTTCCAAGGCGCTAGAGATTGTCTTCAAAATACGTAACAGATTGTCAGTTCATCAACACGGCTTTTTTTCCAGAAGATCATGTATGACTAATCTCTGCTCTTTCTCCTCTAACGTCTGCGACGCCCTTAACCGCAGAAGTCAAGTGGATGTCATTTACACAGACTTTTGCAAAGCATTTGACCAAATTGATCATCACATTTTATTACGGAAGGCATCTGACCAGTTCGGTTTCTCCAACAAACTTATCTTAGTATTGGAATCTTATCTCTTCAATCGTCGTCAATTTGTCGAAATCGAGGGTTTTACATCGGAACCTTTTGTACCGACGTCAGGTGTCCCCCAGGGGTCCAACCTGGGGCCACTGCTGTTCAACATATTCATCAACGATCTGGTCTCTCTGATAGACTGCAGCTCTCTCGCCTATGCTGACGATCTGAAAATTTTCCACCGCATCGATGCATTCGAGGACCACGTGTCTCTTCAAGCCAGTATTGATACGGTCAGTAGGTGGTGTGTGGCTAACAGACTTCGCTTAAACATCTCCAAGTGCAATGTTGTTTCCTACTCTCGATCTAAAAATGCAAGTCTTTTTAATTACACCATAAATGATTCCACCTTGATTAGGCGCACTACGGTGAGGGATCTAGGTGTTGTTTTCGATGAGAAATTCTGTTTCACCAGTCATATCGATCAGATGGTGGCTAACGCTTCTAGAGCTTTGGGTTTTATACTGAGAACTTGCAAACACTTTTCAAACGTATCCACCCTTAAGCTCTTGTATTACTCCTTCGTGAGATCAAAGTTGGACTACGGTTCCATTGTGTGGTTCCCTATATATAACTGCCACGCTTACTCAGTCGAGTCAGTTCAGAGGCGCTTCCTAAAATACTTAATGTTCAGGGAAGATGGCTCTTATCCTCAGCGAGGTCTGAACCATGATCTTATCCTGTCGAGGTTTGCAGAGTTGCCTTTGGCGGTTCGTCGCGACTCTCAGTCACTATCATTTCTCCATAAGCTTCTTTCCTCTAAAATCGACTGTCCATTTCTGTTGGAACGCCTATCATTTCACGTACCCCGCAGTGGTGCCAGACATCAACCTACTTTTTCGCTTGAATTTGCGAGGTCAAATATCATATCCCAAAGTCCCATTTACAAAATGTGCCACAATTTTAATCGCATTTCCGCTTTTTGCGACATAAACTTCGACAGCTTACCAACTGTTTTGAGGTACCTGCGAGAGGCGTCTGGTTACTCCCTTTAGTTTATTAGTGTTATGTATACCAATGTGTATTATATATATTTCCTTTTTTTATATTTACGTATATACATCTATTAACGTTGTGATTTGCTGTTATTATTATCGTAACTTGTTATGTGCTTGTATTGATTAGTTAGCATTTGTAGGATTTTACTTCCTCTTGTCATATATACTTATTTGAATTTCCTGTAATTGGGCCTTTGGGCCTGTTGGAAATATATGGCTATTTATGACTCACGTGCTTGTCATGAGCGCACGAAAAAAGCGGAAAAGCCTAGTGTCTCAAATATACTATTCTACATATACCATTTATGTGATACAGCTTCAAAGCGCTATAATGAATATATCGTTCATTACACGTTCATAAACTGCTTTTCCCATGCTTGCATGACTCACGTGCTTGTCATGAGCGCACGAAAAAAGCCGAAAAGCCTAGTGTCTCAAATATACTATTCTACATATACCATATAGCGCTTATCTGTACGATCCGCCCTAGAAAAATCTACATAACAAAATCCAATAATACAAACGCACACATTCAAACGTCAATTTGACCAGATGAAATATCCAGCAGTTCGTCTTTACATGTGGCTTCTGGAGTGCGATAGCATTGTATGCCATACTAGAAGAAAGCCCTTTTTACCAATGTAACATGGCTGACAGGGACAGCCTTACTTTTAAATGGGGATAAGACATGCTGCTTAATCTTATCAGAGAGAAGATGAGTTTCATCTCGTTTTAACAGTAAACGCAAAGGAAGACCCTTGCTCTCCAGTTGGAATGCAAGATTTGTTTTTTTTTAATTCACATTCATAAGTGTTTAACTTGGCGTGATATTTAATTCATTTTAACCAAAAAGTTAATTACGATGATGTATTCAATTATGTCGAAATAAATAAGTTTTCAGATTGATATTTTTCGAATAAGCTTGCATATTAGAAAAACATACATTTTTTTGAAATTGAAATTTTCTCATACTAATTTTTTCTTGGTTTTCTCAAGTATCGAGAACCTCTACAGGGCAAACAAAAACAGTGAATGATAAGAATAAAAATAATAAAGGTATCAAAATGAATTCTGTAAAACTAATCATTTTAAAAAATAATGTACAAGGTTATTGACTATATTTGGACCAATAGATAACTTTTTTATTTGAAGGATTAGAAAAACGTTTAAATTAGGAAAGTTGTAGGATTTCGCTCAAAGCGCTAGAATTTGATATCATAAAAAACAAACGAACGTTGTAAAGCCGTCAAAAACGACTAACTTAGGTTTTTTTAAATGGAATACCCTGTATATTATTGCATATTAGGATTGTGCGAATAAGTCTAGACATATTTCATGAATAATATCCTATACATATCTCTAACGATTTTTGAAATATTGACAGTTGAAAATCGACCATTTACTAAGTTTGACAGCTTGTAAAATCTAAATGACTAAAGACAGAACAAAACGGTTTGCACTTTCCTATATTGGCTTTTCATAAGCTATCGTATGACACTAACTTTAGATTTAACCAGAGGTTTAAAAATCCCGGATAAATTTAACTTCTGGTTAAATAAAAAGTTAGAGTCATACGATAGCTTATGAAAAACCAATATAGGAAAGTGCAAACCGTTTTGTTCTATCTTTAGCCGTTTAGATTTTACAAGCTGTCAAACTTGGTAAATGGTCGATTTTCAACTGTCAATATTTCAAAAACCGTTAGAGATAGGTATAGGACATTATTCATGAAATAGGTCTAGAGTTTTTCGCACAATCCAAATGTGCAATAATATACAAGGTATTCCATTTTAAAAAACCTAAGTTAGTCGTTTTTGACGGCTTTTCTGATATCAAATTCTAGCGCTTTGAGCGAAATCCTACAACTTTCCTAATTTAAACGTTTTTCTAATCCTTCAAATAAAAAAGTTACCTATTGGTCCAAATATAGTCAATAACCCTGTACACATGCAATATTGTGTTTCAACTTAGAACTTCCAAGTTGCGATTAATGGCTATGATATATTAAAAATAACGTCCTTGAAGAAACTGCATATCTATTTGTCACGGACAGGTCTGTTTCAAGTGCGATTTAAAGCACCCTATACTAACGAAATTTAGCAACTTTTAGGACATCAAATTGTAAATCAGTCGCCTGATATTTTGTGGCTCTAGCCCCCCACAGACTATGGTTTTTCTGCCCGTTCGTATCGCCACGATTCGGAACGTCGCGTCGACGTACCGAAGCAAAAACGGAAGTGTGTGGTGCAAAAGCGTCGCGCGTCGTGTCGCATCGTCGATAAAAATTTCTGCTGGAGCTTGATTTTTGGAACAACGGTTTGTCGGTTGGCGGTTTAAACTGATGTGTGTGGGTATTTCGTTAGTAATCGCAGTTTTTTTTTACATGCACGGAACTAAAAAGGGATAGATTTTAGTGATCAGATGTCCTCATACCACTCCTGATTAAGAAGAGGGTCAAAATGGTACAGAAAAGTCATGTTTGCATTTTTAATTGGAACGTTTGTTGTAAACGCTTGGATCATTTACAACCGAGTTTCTGTCAGCTATCCAACTAACTAACCCAAACTTCTAATCAATGTTTTTTAGAAAAACCTTAGCAGAACAGCTTAAAATCATTCAACAACCACGAATGAACCGCCTCGTAAAAGGGTTCACACTTTCGTAAACCCCTCTGGCCCAGGAAGAAAGAAGCGAAAAATTTCCAAGGGATGCTATCAAGATCTGCGTGTAAATGTTTCCACTGTACTTTTAATCCCGAAGGTAAAGTTTATAGGGAGGGCCATAATTTACCTGAAGGATTAAGACTACTGCTTCAGTCGCAAGATATATACGATTCTTTTCGTACTTCCGAAATTGAAACGTATACATAATATAAAAAGTACACAGAAACCTTTACAGAAACATAAATATTAAACATAAAGCGAGGCGCACGCTAGGGCGGCCACGTTTTTTCGAGAAGTCACTGCCTGACAAGTTACCGTAGTAACGTTGCGTTGTGACAAGAATTATTTTGAAACAGTCATTACTAGTGTCAAGAGCTCAGTCAGTCTTTGTAATTTAATCCTTCCGGGATTCCGGACAATATTTAATCCCGGAAGGACAAAAAGTGACACTTTAGTCCCTGTCACAAGGTAGTGAAGTTATAATTTCAGTCCCGGAAGTACGAAAATGATTTTACAACATAATATGTAATACAAATATACTATTTTTTGTATACTGTTAGAAAGAAAAAAGTGTTAATTTTTATTAAGCAAATAAACACGTTTAACCGCTTTTTGTTATTTTACTACATTCTGTGCAGGATAAGTCGCCGGAGACCGGTACGGGGCGGAACTTGGAATTATACTAGATGTTGTTAGTGATGTCTGGTATAATTTCTATGCGTTGATTGTAAAATTAGGTTCTAGATATAGAAATATTTTAGCTATCGGTCCCCGGCGACCTATATCCCACCAGGCTAGAGAGATGGCATCGGTCTTCATAGGATCTTCCAGTTGCAAGGTAACGTAAAGTTACTGTAAGCCTTTTATGAGGAGAAATGGCTTCCCTAAAATGGGTATCCTGTTTAACAATGTAAGGTGTTACCAGCTGTAGCAATTCCAGATACGTATCCTCATCCATTCTTAAGTAATTAAACCAATCTCCTGGTGCCACTTTAAATTCATTTAATAAATTAATATGTGAATACATTTTTCGCTTTAAAAGCCATTCTTTGACCCAAATTGATCTTCGTTTCTTTTTTTTTGCTTAAGATGGCAACTGCCGCCGCCACTGCTAACAAGTGCTTCATGACGTACTCAAACCGTGTTGATCACAGGACGCACAACACTGTCAGAATTGCTGGCAGTGTGTGGCCAAATCTGTTCGGCGATTCAACACGTCGCGTTCCGAATCGTGGCGATACGAACGGATAAAAAAAACCATAGTCTGTTGGGGGCTTAATACTTGAAACATAAACAATGACACGATGAAGAAATTACACTTTACAAAAAATAGTTTTCAAAATATTACTACATACTTGGTAGGTATTTCTGCATTTGTTAAGCGATCAATAAACTAGGAAACTAAAATAAGAAAAGTGTAAATCGTTTTCTTCTGAATTATTGGTTTCTGTAGCATTTCGACGAGTGAAACGTTTCCAAAACACTTGAAGAGCCACATAATTTATGATGTCCAAAGGTTCAAAATAGTTTTCAATAATCCATGACGAATTCAGGTGGCCAATAGGTTGGCAATACAATTTTTAAAACGAAACAAACGAATACACATTCTCATGTTATGGATGTGAAGAATATTTCTCGCAATATTGTGTTCCAACTTGGAACTTACAAGTTGCGATTAATGGCTAGGCGCCATTGACAAATATTTCGGACGTCAATAATTATTGAGAATTTTCAGGATGTCTTTTAAGGATATATTTTATTCAATCTCAGAGGAAAATAATACAAAGTTGTAGGGTTTCTACATAAACCGCCACGATTTTTTATCAGACCAAATAAATGAGCATCGCAAAGCTGCCAAAAAATATCCACTTGTTATTTTTTTAATGGATATATATATATATATATAT
>MU182406.1:151366-174221 GCA_016904865.1 Pissodes strobi | reverse complement strand
AAAATGTTATAACTAAATTTATTAATTATTATATTTAAACCTAATGCCAAAAATTTTCTTATATGTAACAATGAAATGTTCGAAATAGAGCTGTAAGCAGTAAGTTATGATTATGTTATATTACACCTAGAATTCTAATGTTCCATATTGTTGTAGCCCTGACGAAGAAAATAAAAATTTTCAAAAGCTTGGAGTAGCTTAAAAAAGCCTTTCAATTTAAAAGCCATTATAAAGACCGATACCCCAAAAAAATTTTTACCTTATCATTTATATAAATATCGCTAATAACTTTTAAGGCGGGTCGCACACTGGAGCAACGGGCAATAATCAACACGCAACTAGCAATACGCGATATTATCACCTATTGACACTAGACTGCAGATCAAATGTGATCTCGCACACTGAGGTAATGCGATATTGCCTGTCCGAACAAGTTGCTCTATTCCGGCGATTTATATTGCCGGCAACAAACCTGCATGTTGATCGTTTCATTATCGGCGTACATTCAGGCGATAAAATTCGAAAAATGGCATATGATTCTATCTCGAATATTAAATTTGTCGAAATGGTCGAGAAATACCCATGTATTTATGATTATAATCGTCAAGATTATAGTAAAAGGGAGATGAAAGAAAGGGCATGGGCTGGGCTGCAATTGCAAATGCGCGGTAACAATTTTGAAATTTAATTGGATGTTGCTCCAATTCTTTTATCCATATGGCTGCACTATGGCACCTCACTTCCACAAATGAAGGGTGAATCCAGGGTCTTCGTTATTTGCTTTTTCGGCGTAGATACCACCAAAATAGTAAAACATCGTCATCACTGTCACTGTCTGACATTATTCACAAAAGATCGTCACTGTTTTCTGTTGCTTCAATGTGAGACACACGTACAATATTATTTTCCGTTGCCTATCGCCAGTTGCTTGTTGCTTATTGCCCGTTGCTCCAGTGTGCGACCCGCCTTGTATTGCACCGATTTGATTTATTTTTGGATGGTTAGTAGGCTGCTATGTTCTTGTGAAGCCGTCCAGTTTTGATCAAAAAGTTGTAGACAGGACCGGACTTACGTGTCTTTTTCTAAAATGCTGCATTTAACGTCGTTGCAAAAGAAATCTGTTTTACTGAAATTTAAGCTGATACGTTTTTTCGATAGCTAACCTACCGGAAATACACATGCTAAAGCCAAAATAATGTTTAAAAAATGTAATGAAAGAAAGGAATTAGAAGCAACTAGGAATTAATACAACTGGAAAGAAAAAAAAATACAAAAATTGCCTGTGAATATGTCCGCCGCGATTATCGACAACTGCTTGCAGCCTTCGGCGAAATTGTCCAATTGCACTTGTAACTACTTCTTGTGAAAATTCTGTCCAACATTCCTCAATCTGATCTTTTAGTTGATGAATTGTTTCAAAGGTGTGGTTGTAATATACCATGTTTTCTAACAGTCCCCATACACAATACTCAACCGGATTGAGATCTGGACTGTTTGGAGGCCAACTGTTGGGTTCAATAAAATCGGGACATTGTTCTTGCAGAAACCTTACTGTTTCCCGAGATCTATGATCAGGCGCTCCATCCTGCTGGAATGTGTAGAGATCACAAACTTCTTCAATAGCTGGCGACATATTCGACAGGATATTGCTTTGATAAATCTCAGAGTTTATATGGTTGTCCACAAAAATAATTGAAGTCTTTCCTAGAGCTGATACGGCAACGGAGACCAAAATAGAAGAGGCGAAATGTTGGCGAGGAATCAAAAGGCTTTCCAAGTGAATATTTCTTTTCTTTTCTGAAGTACTATAAACCCTAGTGTTCTGTGTATTTTTAGGTTGTCGCAGGAAAAATAACTTTTCATCGCTGAACGATATTTTCCTGATCTGTTCTCGGGTCCTGAATCTACGAAACAGTTATTGACATCGTTCCAGCCTTTTCCGTTTAACATCGGGTGCTAATTTTTGACAGTAAATTTTTTTATAAATTTTTAAGCCCAGACCTATTTTTGAAATTCTTCTTGTTGACGTTCTTTTGATTCCTGTTATTTTACTTACTCTTCTTGAACTAGTTGTCTGACCTGGTCCTAGATTTGCAATAATACCTCTTACTCTATCAATATTTTCTTCTGTTCTTGCTGTTCTTTTTCTTCCACGTCCTTGCTTCATTTCCACTGAGCCATTGGTTTCTCTTAAATGCGCGAGAAATTTCGAAATAGTTCTTACTTGCCAATGTTTTGCTGGAAACATACGTACTAATTTTCTAGCACCATAATCGAATGGCTACCTTAATGATTTAATTAAAATCTTATCTTCAGGAGTTAATAAAACCATAATGACACCTTACTTGTCAGTGCCTAATTTGACAACAATACTTTGAATGTCATAAATATTGGTTATTTGTCAATTGAGACATTGCTACTTGATTAATTGTCACGTCTAAAACAAGTCACATGTTTGACAGCCTGTAAAATCTAAACGGCTAAAGATAGAGCAAAATGGTTTGCACTTTCCTATCTTGGTTTTTCATAAGCTATGGTTTGACACTAATTTTAGATTTAACCAGAGGTTAAATTTAATCGGAATTTCTTAACCGGCTTGATGGCGATTTCGACACGAAGTAGGAACAGTGGAACCCTACAGATCCAAGATGTATAGAAGAGGCATTGCAGGCAGGATTGTAGGAGATGAGAAAGATAATGCCATAGAAAATAAGATTAAATGCCATAGAATAAACAACCCTTGGAAGAAGCCCAACATGTACCTGGAGGAAGGAAAAGAGCCAAAAATAAATGAGATTTTAAGTTGAAGAAAAGAACAGCTGGAAAAAAATGAAAGAGCTTATGACGAAAGGATATTAGAAGAAAGAGATGATAGCTTTCTACTAGCTGTAACAACAGAGCTCAATTTAGAAGTTCATCCAATACATGTTATGATAACATATTTGTATTTAGGGCTCAAAGAGAAGATTCACGTAGAATTACCAAAAACAGATGTGTACGGAACAGCCGCTGGCAGACACTCTAACTGAACTAACTAAACCAGTATCAATCAAATCTTGGTGTGTAGAAGTATTCAGATTTCATGACCTCATGACCTCCACAAGACAAGTAGAGGTTGCACAAAAATAGAATATGTTTATTTGCCTTCGAATCTGTGTGCACCTTTTTCCCAGGCGGTCAATTCTTGTATGTATGCAAATTGATGAGCATGCGTGTATCACGTTATTCTGATAGGGTTAAATAAGTTGTAATAATTATTGCATTGTATCAGCTTCATGTTAATAAAAAGTATTCTAAAAACTACCCCGAGGCACCGAATATTAACAAGAGACTAGAAGGTCCACTCTCAGTCGGCCCTTTTGATGTAGCACTTACAAAGGCGAGACGCCAGACTTTAGACGAAACGGGGTGAAACGTGGCATGAGGCATGAGCGGTTAACCAGCATTTCACCACTTCCGCAACGGGGCAAGGAGGGAAATGCTGGGGGCGGGGCTTAGAGTGAACCTTCTAGTCTATTGCTAATGTTCGGTGCCCGAGGTGCTTGAAGCTCTGCTGCGTATAGGTAATGCAAATGCAACAAACATAACACCAACAAATTGAATGCATGCATAGTACAAACAAGAACATATTAACATCGAACTATACAAGGTGTATCTAAAAGGCTTTACGGAACTTAGGTTGATTTGGCACGGAGAAAGAATGGTAGTAAATCATGCAAAAAATCGAAATGTCAATAATTCAATTTCAAGTTTTTATTTATGTTTTAGTCATAATTAGTTTAATCTTAAACCGATCGAACTAATCTGATTAAATTCTATCATCCTGATTAAAAAGCATGTCGGTAATTCGCCGCTAGAGAGCACTTTACCAAGAACCAAATGTTAATTTTGCCCTAACTTTGTTTGTTAGCACATAATGCAAAAACTGATACAGTTTTAAAATAATAAAAAAATGCTTTGAAAAAATGAATGTAACCTGTATTTAAATTTCTAAACCTAATCGTTCCGACGTAAATCGACTTTAAATTATTTATTATTCGAAATTTAAAAAAACATGAACATAAAAAAATACATTTTGATTTTTTTACATTACTTAAATTAGTTAAATTAAAGTTACTAGAATATGCAGGAATAGATGAAAGAATGTTTCTAAAACTTTATATCTGCTTAATTTAAATTTAAATTTTAGCAATTCGTATGAAACACGTAACTCTGAAAAAATATTGTTTTTGGTGGATGCACAATACGTGAAATTCTTTACATTTTTAACAAATGGTATAAAACCCATCTCACGAGAATTAACGATTTAGCCACTTGCACACTACGCGATCTTATAGAGAAATCTATTATAATAGGCTGACTGTTTAAGAAATATAACATATAAAGTAAGGTGGATCATATAACACTCTCATCTCATTCCAAACACATTACTTTAGAAAGCGCGCCTGTAAAGGGATTGTGTATAACCACAAGAACTCAAGTACATACAAAATATTGACAATCGATCTTAAACTTAGCATGAAAAGGATATTTTCCCATTCTAAATAGTTTTTACTACCACCCACACGCCATCACACATAACTCTCCACAACCAATAAAATGTATTAACAAAATTATATCAAGGATTAACGCGTGTGTTATTGCGATATTGTTAAAAAATTAATGCGCCATAGAAAATTAAATGGGTCGAACTTTATAAAGGCAGACAGCAATTATACATTTTAAACCGTAAAAGTTTTCTACATAACATTCAATATCAGAAAAATAGTCAACGATTGCTCTTACTATTGTTTACTAAATTTACTACGAAATAAATCTTCCTTATTTTTGACCATTACATAAATCGTGATTAGGACTATTCATTAAAAAACTAGATAAGTTGCTTTCTAATTAAATAATTACTGTCAAACGTTTTGGAATATATTAGCCAACGTTTTTGAATAGGTTTGTTCTAGCAGGACATTTCGGACGGTTTGAAGCCATCCGGAGTTTGCGCATAGTGATATAAGCGTCGCTTTTATTGCTATGCGCAAACTCCGAAGGCTTCAAACCGTCCGAGATTTCATGCTAGAACAAACCTATTATATCAAACAAAATTTTTGAATAAATTAGCAAACTAGCGAATTTCTTAAACAAGTGAAGCCATTTAAATAAAACCACCGATACGTAGGGTATCATTTTAGAAAAAATCAAAATAATTGAACTGCCACTTTAAAACAAAATTCAAGCAGTGTATTGAAATATGCCATTCTAATTACGACTTGGTGATTTCTAGCAAATTAAATAATACAAATTAATATTATTTAATGTAACTAGCCAATGTTAACCCAAACACCCTACAAGAATTAGACTTAGTGATTCTCGACTTTAAACGGCGATCAAACAAATGATGTTGCATTTCATACTGCATATCTAGAAATGTATTGCGAAACTACTGAGACCCGAGAACTATATGGCTTTTCATCAAAAATAAAATATTGGTTTACACGAAACTTATCAAGTTATACTTTAGTAAGCTTCAAGAAAGTACTGACAATGTAGAAACGGCTAATCTATTTTCGGTCCTCGAGTTCTTTGCTCTGACTTGTGCCGTGTTATTTTTATTGCGTTGCTTGGGTTAAAACAGAGAATCATATCGCCTAGCCGAACAGAAAATGCGTTAACGTTAATCTTATTGGAAATATATTATGCTTCTTAATTTTTTCATACAACGTAAAGCTTTAAGCCGAGATAATCGAGCTCAACAGAGTTTGTGGCTCGGGGCTGAAGAACATGTACATTCGAGGGAATAATAGCTTCATGTGATATTTTCGGGTGAGCCAAGATTAGTATACTAGGAAAGTGTTCAGCGATTTCAGGGAGGAAATATAGATAGGAAATAAGAATATCAACAAAGATGGCTTTCATAAAATAGTAAACTAACAAGTTTACGATGACATTATATTACTGTGTATTATGGGAACGGATTTTATTTTATACTTAACAGCGTTCAACAAGTAATCGCTAATCAGAATGATCCTCGACGAACAAAAAATTCGATTTCGAACCAAGGGTATGGTACTAACAAATGTTTCAAGGCTCAGAAAGAGAATTGCTTCACAACAACCGCTAAATATTGTTCGCCTTTACTAGAAGAGCCTGCCAAAATATTCCATAAGTTTTTATCGATAACCTCATTTTGGAAAATTATCGCTGTCCTAAACAATAGGGAAGATAATATCCACATACCAAGAATTACGTATTTCTGGAAGTGTCAATTTTATAGGAAAAAAATTGAACGGATTTTATTTTTACCTTCTTTCGATAATTTGATACATTACAATATATTTCATTTCATAGCTTTTGTGTGTTAATTATACTTGCTACTGAAAATTGTATAAAATCAAAAATATCCCTACATAACTTGAATGTGTTTATTTTTGTGTTTTTCTATTATTATGTTGCATTTTCACTTTGCTATTCCGACGTTTCAGAAGACCAATGCGATCAGGGTCTATTCATACTAATATTCAGAGTTTATTAATGTTAACGACTATGCAATGCATTCTATTTATTTCAACACTGTTTAGCACCTGGACTTAACGATAGTAGTAATTTTGGAATTAACATGTCCAGGTTTAATGTACATTTTCACTGAAATATAAATCCACATTAGATTTGTAATTTATTCTTAAGACAGAAGGTCGGAGGTCATGCTCAAATGGCGTGCAAAAACGTCATTGTCGATAAATGCATTTGCGTAAAATAAAATTTGTTTGACATCTAGCTGGTAAGACTACATGGACAATCTGAACTAAATACAATCGTTTTTGTGTCACCACTTCGCGGCATTGCATAACACTTTTAAATAATCGTCATTTAATTGCTATATTTTAGAAAATGTTATCAAAATAAAAGGTGTAGGTTCTCAGGTAAAAACTCTTAATAAATATTTCACCACATCTTTGCATAATATATTCTTGGTATATGTAGCTAAAGTCTTTTCACTTGAAACTACTCTAAAAATCAATCCTCTTTTCGAATGAGGCTGCCTACACTTGTAACTTATTGTATTGTCCAAAAAATTACATGCACAGTAACTAATGCTTACTGCTTGAGTACCTTGTCAATCGGTAAATCATAATCCCATCTCATAAATATATAACGACCACATCATTCCAAATGTGCACAATAATCCGCACCTCCGGCTTTTGCTTTTGCGACATATTCCTCGTCTTCAGTACTAAAATTAGCGCAAGAATCAAAGGCGCTTATTCGGCATTTTTTTTTGAAAAACTAAATGGTAAACCGTATTTTGCAAACTAAAACTATATTAACGCTCATTTATCCCATCTCACTCTGGCGAAAATCAAATTTTGGCAGCAAACCAAAAACGTTCGGAAATTATTTATAGATGTAATTGACTGCATTTAACATTAAGGAAGCAACGAATCACAATAAACATGTATGTGTTGTCTAGTCACAGAAATGTAGGTACTGATTCTAAAAATAATATTGGTCCGTGTCAAATGTTGCATTTTGATTGAATATACAAGAATGCCTAAATCTAACACAATTACTTACTTAATCACGTGTCATCTATACCAAAGTTTACTAAATAAATATTAATAAATTTTGTTCATACGAACAGCCTGCACCGAGTCATAAAAAGATGAGACCGCTGCAAGTTCTATTTTGGACAACCTTTCGGATATCAGTTCCTTTTAAATACGTGTACTTTGGATTCGTCGAAATACGGCAAACCACATATCGAAACAATGGATAAACCTGTCAAAATCGGAAAAGCTCTGAATATCCGAAAAGATTTGTTAATGGATAAAGAACACATAATGATTTGTTAACAAAGAAGAAAATCATAAAAGACCATCGAAAATAGCAGCAGTCCTAGAGGTAAAGAGAAGGGGAAGTACATACAATTTTAAAAAGGATGACAATAAGGAAATTACGTCACAGCAGAACATCTGCAGCGGATTTCGACAAAAATAAAATTTAGCCCGTATAATTTTGAAATCCTTAATAAATAAGATTTAAACATGTAATGTATTCATAAAATTAGTGAAATATAGACTCTAATCGACATTACATTGTATTAGGTAGCCTCAATTACAATAGTCAGGATCCTCATATCTATTTTTAAGCCAAACAATATACAACTTTAAATACATATGTGTATAGTATTCACTATTTGTATGCGTATACAAAAATCTCGAGAAATACCTGATAGATTCATTGAGTTCATTGTTGCTAAATGTATGCCACGTTTCCAACGTTGTTTCATATTATGTTTAAATTAAAAACTATATTTAATAGATTTATCCAGGCATATGAACACAAAAATACTCCGAGAATATATTTCAACAGCTAGAAATAAAAATCTTTAACTGAAAAAATCATGTCACAACTTCAAAAACTGTAAAATATCGCTATGGTTTTTCGTGACAAACTTCGCCTTAACCTATAAGCTGAATATTGAAAAGAACTGACGATGATCTTCCACTTTACTTACGAAACTACTTCAACTCTAACACTACAAAACCTCTCTACCTGAATTAATCTGCGAGATAGTTGTACGAGTTAAAGTGGCAAACTTCGCCTTGGACTATAAGCTACATACTGAAGACCACTGACGATGACCTTTCAATTTTCATTTACGAACCAGAACTAATATTACTAGAATTACCACAATGTCGCATTTGATGCATGGCGCTCTATTGGAAATGAGCGACATGGCGATCCCGACAACAGTTTTGCAACAAATGTCTATAGACGCCAACTTATTAGAAAAAAAGGTTAAGATATTTACTTTTCCTGTTAGATTATTGAAGACATCTCAACGGATTAAATACGATTGAAGTTATTAGATGTGCGTAAGATATGTTAGAAAGTTAAAGAAGCACCGTTAACAATTGGAAAGAACAGCCAGAAAATATGAACGGTTTGTTGGAAGAAGTGTTAGGTGCAGCAGTTACGGTTATGGAACATGTAACTTAACTAGGCCAATTTAGAAGGATACATGTTTGCAACTATCTACCTACTTGAATCTTAGCAAGTGCCTTAGCGATCAGAAATTCTTCTGGATCTATCATCACATGAAAATTATTTCACTGGTGATATAGATGCAGACCTCGGTAAAACTTTACAAGATCTACCCAGAAGACACAACCTTTAACATTTTCCTACCATTGCACTCTGTATGTAAGGTGGAACAATTAACAATATTTCAGTCAGCTATTAGTTAAATTCTGCATACATATTTTAAATTCTCCCATTGGTGTACGTCATAGCTCGCCTCGACCGACACCATTGAAGTTACCATTTATGGAATTCTGATGGCCGTCTACCAGAATAAAATAAAAGCAGTCCCACACATGGAAATCGAGTAGAGAATTCTCTTATACAGAGTGACCCACAAGTAATGGTACATACAGCAACTGAATGTATGACATTATAATATTACGACCTAGTTAAATTGTACTATTCCGAAATTTGACATTAACAAAGTTACGGGGGTCACAGTCAAAAATTTTCACTTAAAACTTTATTTAATATTTTTTGTATGTAAAATGATTAGTAAAATACCTTTTTACTTAGTTTCCACTGTATATTTTATTAAACACTTAACATGTTTCGCTAGCACTGTGCAACATGTTAAGTGTTTAATAAAATATACAGTGCAAACTAAGTAAAAAGTTATTTTACTAATAATTTTACATAAGTTATTATGAATTTCCACCAAGTAAAGGCCGACTCAATACAGTATTTAATATTTTCTCAACTGTTTGTCATATAATCATGAAAACTGGTATACGGTTATCTAAGGCAAGAAAAAGTAATCTGATATCTAGCTAGCTGATATGGGGCGCTACCTGCAATACTTTTGCCCTTGGAAAAACCTGTAACTGTACGGGTTTCAGGCTACAATATATGATTCTCTTGTAATGTCTAAATAAAAAGAACGTTTACTTGTTGAAAGTCGCTAAAGTTGAACGTGTTAGAGGTGTTCAAACATCACAACAAGACCAACGACGAAGGTAGAGAAGCTGAAGCATTTGCCGTCAGCTGCGGGCTTACTCAACTTGTAGACGAACCAACTCGGATCTCCGAGAGGGGCGCGCATTACTCAGATGAATAATGTATCTGTTATTTGTCAAAACAACAGTGATGACAACCAGTCAAAATCGTGTTTACTTATCATACATTTTTGCTTAATTAATATCTTAAATTATACTCTTGCATAAGATGTATTCTAATGAATAAATTCGAGATATGGCCTGCATTTATGTCCCCTCGAACTTCACTGAACGAAATGATGGTCACAGGTATTTTGAAACATACCCGACAGATTATTTAAAAAATCACTGTCGTTTAGGTAAAACTCGGGTGTTCCGACCAAAACGAGTTACTTTGGGGTGCCCAAAAGTCATCACTCTAGAACAAAAAGAAATTTTAGTTCGAGTAGCAGCAAATCCCGGAATAAGTTCGAAGCGAATGAAGGCAGAAACCGGCATCAGTAAATCATCGATACTTCGAATACTTCATGACGAAGATCTCTATCGGTATCTTTGACACCCGTGCACACCAACAAAATAGAAATCCATTATTACTGATGAATCCACTTTCAACCGACTTCAACTTCAGGACTATAAAAGCTTGAGGTACCGACAACCCACATTTTAGTAACAGGTAACAGGCAAATAGTCTTTGCATTATCACGCTGCGGCCAACAAATTTCTTACATGTTATTTTAATCCAACCATACTACAACAAAAATAAAGTGAATCAGTGCGATATTTGATTACATTTATAACTCTGTATATAAATATATTCAAATATCACGCTCACGTGCTAGCTTCTATACAATTAGTGATTTTAGTTTTTTTGTTCAAATGATATTAATGCTGCAGGTGCGCAGAGCAACGTTTTAAAATTTTGAGCGGAATAGATATCTCAAAAAAATGTGGCGGACTAAACACATTTTTTTTTATGGAACCCCTGTAATAGAGTTGTTTCTTAAATTCCATGATGTAATTAGGATAATGATTATCAATAAACCTAAAGTCTACAACAAACAGTTTCTGAATTATTTGCGATTGTTTCAAATTGTGTCAAGTGCCACAACTGAAGAACCTAGGTCTAGCGTCAAAACAGATAGGTAAACCATGAAATGTTGAATTTAGCAAGTTTAAACTTGTTAATAGGAATATATCAAAAGAATCAAAAATACGTTTTTTGACATTTTTGTTGTTTAAAAAGTTTTCCCTTTTTTATATACCTGTTTAATTGTTGATTTATGCTTAAGTTTTCTCACTTTTTGACTTGTAGACGTGATTTGACTTGTTTGTGGAACCTCAAACATTTTGTATACTGTTGAAACTATGATTTCATGTATTTTTGTTTTCGTTGTTATTTACTAATCTTCTTCTTCTACAGCTTTATCAATGAGAATCTTCAGATATAAAATAAAGCATGTTTAAGTTTGAGATGTCAATCTGTATCGCGAGTTCCCATGGAATGACCATGAAGATGATCATCTTTTAACTTTTGATGTGTGAACATTAGGGTGGGCCGAAAAATGCTTTTATTTTTTTTTGAAAACGCTATACCGTGAAAAACTTGCTCCTAGAGTAGATAAGTAAAAAGCAAACAAACAAACATTTTTAAACGTAACCCCTAGGTAGCGCATTGCACTTGAAATTTCGATTTTTTTCCGAAATCACGATATATTACAGGATTTTTTTAGAATTTAACAAAATATTATATTGAACTGCTATAGTAAAAAAAATTATTTTCAAAGGTTGAAAAACACTCAGAAATATTAAAACAGCTATAAATATTTCATTTCAGGTAGCGCAAAGCACAAAAATATCCTTAATTTGTCGCATTTAATATCAATAAATCGATTAATGCACATTATAATATATAACATAATTAATATATAAACTTTAACATATAACATATAAACGTATCTACAAATCATTGTAATCTAATTTTAAAAACTTTAAAAAACATATTTCGCTAAAAACAAAAAAACAAAATTGCACTGCGGCACCGAAATAATAAATTAATGTTTAGGTAATAGGTATCCTATCTAGTTTTCAAGACCTTAAAACTTTTAGTTAAACAATAAACATAGATCTTTATTTGGCTTTAGGCATATTGAATTCACCTTTACTAGAAAAAACTGGCATCACAGCTGTAGATAATAGAGTACTTCTAATAAACCATCTCTGTTCTCCCAGCCGACTACTTTTTGGGATACCTCGGTGACCAGTTTTACGCACCGCTCTACCGCCTGGGTGTGACAGGGGAATTTGTCAAAGTTCCATTCATTGACTGTTCCACCTGATGTGATTTTTGCCCAAATCTCTTCGTTAGATACTCTTCGCAGCAAATGTGGTTGTGAAAGATTAGTGGTGCTCCAATCAATGATTTCCGTATATTCGCTTGCTTGAAAGTTTATTTTCGGAGATTGGTATCTTCTAATTGACTTTATTTTTGAAGCTGAGTGTCTAGCTTTCATAATTATTCTATAACCTAACTCTCTGTTATGGTCCCTTTCATGTAGAATCATACTGAGAAGCAAGTTCTCCGGATGAGCGAAGAAGGCGTTTCGTTCAGATGAACATAATATTTTGGTGACTTTTATACTTAAATCATACATGCCTGTATGGTTTAGCATTAAAGAAAGTAAGTTTTTTACCGATGGCCCAAAGCATGTTTTCGAGATCATAAAGTCCACTAGATTTTTACCTGATAACTTAGTTGAAGTTATTAATCCCGTAATCGAACGAAACGCCTTCTTCGCTCATCCGGAGAAGTTGCTTCTCAGTATGATTGTACATGAAAGGGACCATAACAGAGAGTTAGGTTATAGAATAATTATGAAAGCTAGACACTCAGCTTCAAAAATAAAGTCAATTAGAAGATACCAATCTCCGAAAATAAACTTTCAAGCAAGCGAATATACGGAAATCATTGATTGGAGCACCACTAATCTTTCACCACCACATTTGCTGCGAAGAGTATCTAACGAAGAGATTTGGGCAAAAATCACATCAGGTGGAACAGCCAATGAATGGAACTTTGACAAATTCCCCTGTCACACCCAAGCGGTAGAGCGGTGCGTAAAACTGGTCACCGAGGTATCCCAAAAAGTAGTCGGCTGGGAGAACAGAGATGGTTTTATTCGAAGTAATCTATTATCTAGAGCTGTGATGCCAGTTTTTTCTAGTAAAGGTGATTTCAATATGCCTAAAGATAAATAAAGAACTATGTTTATTGTTTAACTAAAAGTTTTAGGGTCTTGAAAACTAGATAGGATACCTATTATCTAAACATTATTTTATTATTTCGGTGCCGCAGTGCAATTTTGTTTTCTGTTTTTTAGCGAAATGTGTTTTTTAAAGTTTTTAAAATTAGATTAAAGTGATTTGTAGATACGTTTATATGCTATTAATGTTATATGTTAAAGCTTATATATTAATTATGTTATATATTATTATAATATGCATTAATCGATTTATTGATATTAAATGCGACAAATTAAGGATATTTCTGTGCGTTGCGCTACCTGAAATGAAATATTTATAACTGTTTTAATATTTCTGAGTGTTTTTCAACCTTTGAAAATATATTTTTTTACTATAGCAGTTCAATATAATATTTTGTTAAATTCTAAAAAAAATCCTGTAATATATCGTGATTTCGAAAAAAAATCGAAATTTCAAGTGCAATGCGCTACCTAGGGGTTACGTTTAAAAATGTTTGTTTGTTTGCTTTTTACTTATCTACTCTAGGGGCAAGTTTTTCACGGTATAGCGTTTTCAAAAAAAAATAAAAGCATTTTTCGGCCCACCCTAGTGAACATCTTACGCGGCGGTATGAGGGTAAATCTCCGCAATGTGAGGACGGAACTGCGGGGACGGAATATGTAAACCGATGTGACATTATAACCCGTGCGCATTGAGGAGCAAGCTAATCCAGGACGGCCGCGATTGCAACGATTCAAACGGCGCTTCTGAAAAGCTAGCCGCTAGGGCGGTATTAGATTTTTATTATTTTATATTCCCAGTGTATTTGGATCCATAGCACAGCTTATTTTTAATAGACGGTTGAATTTAAAATGAATTTTCGCTTCAAAATCCACGACAAATTCGTCCGAAGCCACCCACGGCTATCGTCCTAAAAAACTCCGTAATTTTCGGATTTTTATACAATTTTGCCATTTAAAATCGTTTTTAAACGGATTTTAGATGATAAAAAAGCATATTTTAAGTTAAACGAACTGTCAAAAGTATTATTCAGATGCCCAAACGCTTAAAACAATATTGAGTCATGGCCCTCTTCTAAAATTTGCAAAATTTGGTTATTGACTTTCCCAAATCAAAGGATGCCGCCCCAAGATGACTAGCTGGTAGTGAATAAGCTGTGTCCATGTTATTCCTGGTGACATTAGATTTTTGTGTCGAATTTGTGCAGTGAATTAATCCACTCCGATTGAAGCTGCCAGTAAGTATTATTAAAGAATCCTAACTAATATTATAAATGCGAATAACTAATATTATAAATGCGAATGTGTTTGTTTCTTACGCTTTCACGTATAAATTACTCAACCGATCATCATGAAATTTTGTACAGATATTTTCAAGAGTATAGTAAAAGACATCACTTTCAGCTTTTACCGGCGGTTTCGCTCGCGTTCATTTTTACGGTTAGTTTTAATCCTATTTTCCACACGTAAACCACTTATCGTGAAATTTTGTACAGATATTTTCAAGAGTATAGGAAAGACCGAGGGAAAGACCATAGGACACTTTCAGCTTTTACCCGCGGCTTCGCTCGGGTTGATTTTTACGGTCAGTTTTAATCCTATTTTTATTTTCTTGAGGTTATATTTGTAAAAAGTTTTTTTTTCTTGACTTTGGGCATGCCTTGGATTAGTTTTGATTAGTTTTTGTTCATTGCGCCAATGTAGCGAGCGAAGCGAGCGGAGGGCTATGCGTGAAGTGTAATATTAGACATTCTAATGTAAACGTTAAAAATGTAAATATTAAACAACGCACGTCAGGCGGTATCTGTGACGGGAATGTGTTTTGCAGGCTGTCTGTAACCGTTAATGTAAAATGTGTTCTTTCTAACGCCAGAATATAGGCAACCAATTCCAAATAAGTGGATGCCTAATTCAGGCGTCACGCGGCCTAAGGTGGCATTAGATTTTCATGTCGATGATGTCGATATAGGATATGTTTACACATGAGTGTCTCGAGTACTAGCAGACTTGCTCAATTTTTTTATTTTATTTCGCGTGAAATTACTAGTAAATGTCAATTTGCTATCATAGATACTAATTTCGGTTATTTGTAAACAAAGTCGCAATTTCTAGTCTGTTTAGGAAATGCATAGAGTAATAAAATGGGGAATTCCGTTCAGTTTGGCTGAATTTCGTGGTCGTCCATAGGCGTAGGTAAACTTTTTACCCCTGTAGTCCTTGTGCATAGCTAATGAGGTTTTATTACTCTATAGATTACATTTATGATACTTTTAAATCCCTGTAGTCATTTTGCATACATAGTGAGACAGATAGAAAAGACACAGATTAAAAATACTTAATGGTGTTTTAAACATGTTAGTATTTGCTGTTACGCCAGTGTTAACAGAATTATAAGAATATTAATAAAAAGGTGACATTCACTCCAACGAAAAGATGTTCTAATAATTCTCCACTATCAGTGAGTGAAAAAAGTTATTATTTTAAATGTACACGATTGCATAAAACACGATTACCCTAGTTTTACTGTACAACAAATTGTTGAACCATGTTCCCGAATGACTGCAATTGGAAAGTCCACCGTTTTCAAATTATTGCGGGAGAGAAAGGTAGCAGGTCAAGTGGAACCTCCCAAGAAAATTCCAGGACGAACAGCAAAAGTTCTTGATGAAGACACCAAATGTGTAATTCGAGGAAAAGCTCACTCTTTTTATTTAAAAAAATAAATACCCACCCTAGATAAAATTTTGATGGAGCTTGGCCAAGATGACAGTATTCCTTTGATAACAAGAAAATTCTTATGGACAACTTTAAAAAATATGGATTTTGCCTGGGAAAAGCATAACCGAAAAGCATTTTTACTGGAAAGCGATGAATTTGTTTGCTGGCGACGAAAACACTTGAGAAGTATAAAGCAGTACCGCAGGGAGAAAAAAATTATCTTGATGAAACGTGGATCAGTGAAGGTTATATAGTACAAAAAATTTGGCAAGATAAAAATATAACCAGTGCCCGCCAAGCTTTCATGGAAGGCATGTCAACGGATATTAAAGTGCCTTCGAAAAAGGGGAAGAGAGAGGGAGATAATTGCACACATTGGAAGCGAAGAGGGATTTTTAAAAGAAGGTTTGCTAACCTTTCAGTCGGGAAATTACCATGGGGACATGAATTCGGATGGTTTCGAAGACTATTTTGGTGAAATGATAAAATTTGTTCCGGCTGATTCGGTGGTGGTTATGGATAACGCAAGCTATCGTTCACGGCGCATAGAGAAGACACCAACTTCAACTTGGAGAAAACAAGAAATTATCGACTGGCTAACTAACAAAGGTATTGAGTTTGAACCCAATTTGAGAAATAAAGAACTACTAGCCATAGCAAATTTACACAAAAATCATTTTATGAAATATGCCGTGGAAGATATAGTAGAAAAATATAATGTAACTGTGCTGCGCTTGCCGCCATATCATTGCGAACTAAGCCCTATAGAACTTATATGGGCGAAAGTGAAAGTATTTGTAGCAAGAAAAAACACGACATTCAAAATTAAAGATGTTAAGCTACTGTTGTCGTTAAGGAAGTGACACCAGAGAACGGGCGAAAAGCAGTCCAGCATGTGATTAAACAGGAAGAGGAAATGTGGGATCTTGATAACCTTAATCACCTATGTCAAGAGATAATGACAGTTCCTCAGATGACGAAGAAAATAACCTATTATAATATAATTGTTATATAATAATGAATAATAACAATATTTTTTTCTATGTATATTATGTACATATTATACATAATTTTTATTTTGTTAAAATAAAATTTCGTTCAATTTAAATTATTTCTACAAGTATCCAACCCGCACGCCTTTGGCGTACCATTTTCAGTGCTTATGAATGGATAACAATAGGCAAAACGCACAAATTTAACCAAAACAGGGTGGTACTACCTGCACATGAAAGAAAGAATTTTGCAATTAAACCAATGCCAAACTTTGGATGTGGCATAAATTATTGGTGGGTCACCCCAACGACGTCTTAAGAATTCGTTGGGTCACCCTGTAATCCTTTTTCATGCCTAATGAGGTTTTATTACTCTATACATTTCTGAAACAGACTATAAATTTAAAGCCAATGGAGCGAGAAGAAATCAACTTAATGTTGAATTTCCTCCACTCTATTTAGTTTCGGTATAGACGGAATAATGTGAGACCATTCGTTGTTTTATTTCGCGAAATTTCTATAAACAAGCTGAAATAATAAATAAGTACCTAATCCTTATTTGATTTCTTGTGGTATGTTATATGCCCATATAAATCCACCATTAAAATATAATCGTCTTCAAGGTTAGGTATTTCTTATTTTCTTTATACACAGGTATCATAGTAAACACGAGAGTAAAGAGTTATAATTTAAACTTCTTATCTTATATTATGTTATTTCTATATTATGTTACTTGCCTGTTGGATACAGTATACACTATATCCAGAAACCGGTGTGAAAATAGCACCCAAAGGTTGCAGACCAAACAAGGCGACATATTGCACACATTGCTCGAGCAAATCAGGGACCGGCAAATATATGGAATAATGCCCGTCTCTTAAGCATTTGTTGGATAACTATTATTGCATAGATTATTCCTAGAGCTTCGAAAGCTTCCTTTTCTCCCTTTCTTGATTAATAATATGAGAAATTGTTCCAAATTCTGGTAGAATTAAAGTTGAACTTTTAGTAACTAGTGCTTAATAAAACGATATAAAAAAGCAAAAGCATGAGTTATTTATTAAAACAATTTAAAATTACACCATATGAGGTCTAGTGCACAGTATAAAATTTATTACACAGTCGGTACATCCATTTACTGTTATTCTAGAAGTCTTCGATATTAAAATTTTGTGTTGTATTTCTGAAAACAACGTTATATTTTTTTCGGCTACAAATAACTATTTCTCTGAATTATACTTGTAACTGTTTTTTATTTCCTATTGCACTTTCCACGCAGCCCTCTGCCATCGCGTTGTTTCATTCTTAGTATATCCGCCCCTGAATCGGCCATAAACGTGGAGGAAGACCTTAAAACGCATCTCCAATATATAGGGATAGATTAAGCAAGCCGAAAAAAGATGCAATATACCAACGGGTTGCTTTTAGCACTTTCCGTTTCCACATTTTATACAAAATCTGTTCTGCTTTAAAAACTTGGGCCTAAGCGTTATATAACTTCTGATAATATCAACAAACTCGATACCTTCCTGGTCACCAGCCGTGACAAGTAATTTCCTGGCGATTTTGGTCTTGCATTCTAGATTCTTATTTATTATGTGATTTTAATATGTAACCTCGCATTTTCTGCATCCACTGCTCTGATAATCACGGCAAACATACTTCATAGTGTTGATGACAGCAGTTTGTTCTTTTTTTTCCTGAGATAGTAGAATCTATTCATTTAACGGTACATTTTTCTCATTGCACCATGATTTGAACTTTAGCTAAGCTGTCTCACAGCATACACAATGTATTCATTCTTGTCAGCGATGATGACCGATAATGTTGCTTGCAATATATAATGACACTGTCGTTGGTGCAAATCAAGGTAGAATCGGCCGAGAAAAACAGATTGAACTAAATAAAAATAATGAGTGAAAGACACAGCAATGTCAGAAAATATCCCATACAAGAAAAGCCAAGGCCAATATTTGGCAAAAATACAGATGCTGCACTAAAAGAAACCATTGATGACACCTAGGGTTTTTGGAGTTGATGTGAAGGTGTTTTAAACAAAGATTTTAAAATATTATGTGTGTTGTTTTGTTAGAGTATACCTAAGTTAGATTTTTTTGTACAAACAATTTAACATTTATAGTATATCTAAGTTGGCTGGACATTTTATCTTCTGTATTTTACACTTTAGGATTTTATATGTGTGATTTTTACATTGTATGTAAGCAAGTATTTTTTCATGTATAAACTAAAAGTTTAAATAATAAATAAAATACCTTGAAACAGGAACAGGATATACTGTGAGTAACACTAGCTTGGAAAGTAGAATTTGTAAAAATAAATGTGTTCAAAATAATCTCATCATTTACGAGATACATCTTTGAACATGGTGTTTCATGTATTCTCTTCAATGAGGAAATAGGTATAATTTTGAAGAGATGCTTCAAGTAAAGATTTTCAGCATGGGAGGACAGCAGGAAATTTTAATTATAAGTGCCTTTTTAGGAAATTTTGCCAAATTTTTGGAAATTGTATCCTTAGAAAAATATCGAATCATATTTAACACAATGACATACAATTTGGGATTCCATAAGCCCAAAAAAGATCAATGCAAGAAGGGGCCGCAGGGCAAATTTTCTATTTAAGAAAATTTTCTGTATACGACTTTACCATTTACAACCTTGGAAATCAAAATGTGTCCTGCTACGTTTGGAACGAAAACCAAGGAAATAGAGAGGTAAATGAAATATCCTAGTGTATTTCGGATTTTATTTTAAAATACAAAGATATTACTACTGGAATGATAATCAGATGGTTGCGGAGGACAGCAAAAGCTGTATTTGGTAAATAAATATGACCCCTTGAAACAGTAGATCGTCTTTTTTGAAACAGGGCACATAGAAATGGAGGGCGATTCCATCCACTTAAACATAAAAAAAAGATCAAAACATAATCTTGTCTATACACCAGAAGGATGGAATCAATTAATAAGAGATTCTCGACAAAATCCAAAGCCTTTTAAAGCTAATTTACATATTTATGTATTTATTATCTACAACAAGTATTTACAAATAATGTTTAGTGGAGTTGTAAAGGTATCCAACCAAGGGTATTGATCCAACCTAAGCATTTAAAAGTTCTTAAATGTTTCTCTTAAATACAGTGAGTTTACTTTATATGACAGTTGGTTTCATTTATCATCACACACATCCTAACAATTAGTGACTTATCTACCTAAACCTGATATTGCCTTGTTCTGACATCAGGTACTCTAATATTGATCAAACTCAACAGGACTCCATCCTCAATATGACCAAGGAATAACCTATACATAAATATTGCACCATAACATTGTCTTCTTATATTCAAGGGGAAATAACCATGCTCAAGAGTCATAATATCGTATGGAACCTCCTTGGGATAATAACAATGTTTTATAAAATGTAACCTTAAAAAAAAAATTGTGAAAATTTTCAATAGCATTTATTGATTAACTTCTGATCATGGGTCTCATACCACGAATACATACATACTCAAGCCTTGCCCTTACCAACGATTCATAAAGCAGATTTATTGCTCGAGAATAAATGTCCCAAATAAGGCAAAGGAATTCTAGTGTATTGTGAATGAACTCAGGGGGAAGGATGATACTCTTCCAACAGACTATGAATTAAATGCAAATAGGTTTAATTCCTATAACTGTAAGGTTGCTTCTGAAATGACTAATAGCATTTGCAGCAAAAACGAACCTGAGGATTTCATGAGAGGTATTAATGTTGGAGGGACTTTCTTTTTCATTCCAACTAATGTTTTAGAGGTTAGGGACATCATAAAGAAAATGAAGAATAGAGCTTCTACAGGATGGGACCAGATCTCTATGAAAATATTTTCGGCTCATCCCACCAGGGCACTAGCAGATGCAATAAATGCTTCATTCTCTACTAACACATTTCCTATATGTCTGACATGAGCAGTGGTTGTTCCTTTACATAAGGGTGGTGATCATGACAGTCCATCTAATTTTCGCCCAATAGCTCTTCTACCTGCAATATCTAAAATCGGTGAGAGGTTGGTGAAGGTTAGAATGATTCCTTTCTTGAACAGGTTTAATCTCTTGGGTCCTAGGCAGTTTGGATTCCGAGAGACAAAGAGCACTGGAGATGCTGTATTTGACCTTCTGCATGTTCTCTACAATCAGCTTAACTCTGGTGAGGCTGCTGCAGCAGTGTACTATGATGTCTCCAAAGCCTTTGACAGTGTGGATCACAGAATACTGCTGTGGAAGTTGGAGAGGTATGGCTTTAGAGGCTCTTCCTTGTGCTGGTTCGAATCCTACCTATCGGGTCGTGTTCAGAGTGTCAATTTCAAGGGCTGCTGTTCAGATGAGCAACACATTTCTCTGGGTGTCCCCCAGGGCTCTGTCCTGGGGCCTATACTCTTCCTTTTATATATTAACGACTTGCCTCTATTATCAATAATAGGAGAGGTGACTATGTTCGCCGACAATACCACCATTTTATGGCATGAAAAAGATGTAGGACATCTAAAAGGGATCGTGGACACTGACCTGATTAAGGTTAAGGACTGGTTTGATGCAAACCATCTCAGCCTTAATGTTTCTAAAACTAACTTATTAAGTTTTAAGTGTTCTATGGATAATGTATTCTTACAAGACGAACCCATCCAGGCACAATATTCTAATAAATTTCCGGCTGCCCATTCCACACAATCTGTAATTAGATTCAAGAAGGCTGTAAAAAAATTGCTAGCCACTAAAGCACACTACTCTTTTGATGAATATTTCAATTATGTCTTTCCATAAGTTCTCTCTGATATATTGTTAATACATATTTTAATTCATGTTATTTTTGTATACTTTATATTTAATTTTGCCTTATTTTGTTTGTTTATCTAAATTTTACAGGTCTTTGTCAACAACTAATGTTATGATAATAAAGCTGTTTTCGAATATGAATTTGTATTACGATACACAAAACCCAATAGTTTCAGCACTTCACTAACAATTTTTCAACATGTTCGCTAAAACTTAGGGTAGAGCTGAGCATAGACACACAAAACTCTAAGATCTAGGGCCTTATCTTCTACCTTAAGTTTAATACCATTCACTAAATACCCACAGTGAATAATGTTCTGCCTGTTTTTAGCTGCAAATCTCTCAGCAAAGCACTTGGACACATTCAATGAGAATTTATTATCAAATGACCACTCAAAAACAGCATTTAAATCAGACTGCAAATTACAACAAGCATCAACATTTTGTACAAGTATACATTTTTATATCATCTGTATAAATTAAAATGTTAGTATGTTTTAATATTTTAACAGTAATGGACCGAGATTCGATTCTTGTATTCCAGATGTAGATATATATGGTGTTTTGATTTAAAGTTATTATGCACAACAATTTGCTGATGGTTATCTAGAAAGGATTCCATTAGCCAAACAAGGGACATTTTCGTAGTTCAATATCTATCAAATATTCCAGTTGATTCTATCAAATGCCCTTTCGAAGTTCAAGTATGCTACATGTATAGGGTGTCCCAATTTCGATAACATTACGTGGTATATAACTTACGAGTAAAGATAGAGAGTTGCGGTTTAAAATTATAGGTAATTTTCACTGCAAAAGTTATATTTTATCAGAAAATTTCATGAATCAATATACTTACCCCTTGTATATAATTAAAATTCATGTCATTGTCACTTACGCAAAAAAGATGGGCCATACTACAAAGAAAATGTTATAAAGACTATGTGGAATGTGGTTGCAAAACTAGTTCAAGAAAAATGTAGCCGTTCTTTTGGAGTTATTATAGATCCATTTGCAGATATAAGGTTCAAGTCTGCAAGAGATACC
>MU182406.1:135428-151356 GCA_016904865.1 Pissodes strobi | reverse complement strand
TTGTCACTTACTGTCATACTGTCATAGTTTTAAATTTGAGTTTTAAAGGAGAATGTCGCGATTCGGGAACGCATCTGCGATGGAAATTGGGAGAAATATAGAACTTACACCAAAAAATACAAAAAAGGTCTTGTGGCATATAGGTATCTACGATTTCGCGATTTTTTTTTCTTTTCATTAGAAAGGGGGTGTCCTATAGAGTAGTTTAAGCCAAAAAAATCGGAGGATCCGCCACATTTGAGCCGAAAAAATGACCCCAAAGTTCGAGTTTTGACCCAAATTTTCAGCACCACTTCGCAAAAGCACTAGAAATATAGACAATACACACCTGAAAATCAATTCTCGGGTAAAAATATTAACCAGGAGACATTTGCGTAGAACCAGAGGCTTCCGTTTTGTCCCGGTCCTAATTTAAGGCGGCCCATAGCCCCATGAAACAAAATAAAAGTTTATTTGTAATTATAATTGTAAGCTAAGCATCCCCATTTTTACTGTCAAATGTCACAAGTCAGTCAAGTCACCATGGAAATAGATATTTTGAAGAAGGCACACTGTTGCCAGACGTTTGAGACTGAAAAGATATGGGATCAACTTTCGCTTAGCTGAACTCAGTTAAGTAAGAAATATTTGTTTATTTAGTATAGAGCAACCTCCCCAAATACAAAATCATAAAAATATTTTTGCGGAAATGCATCATTTTTATTTTTTCGACTCTAGAATAACTGAAATCAGTTACACGAAAACATGTTTCTGTTTTACATTATAATTTTCTAAACATAATGCCTCAAAAAACTTCTTGCGGAAATAAGTCATTTTCATTTTTTGAGTTAGTTTGGGTTAGTTTCCTCGTTTAAGCCACTACGCACTTACTTCACGCAAGCCTAGGCGACACAATTTTGGTTAGCTCTGATTAGTTTGGGTTAGCTTTGTTTAGTTTAGGTTAGCTTTGGTTAGTTTGGGTTAGTTTCGTCTCGTTTAAGCCAGTACGCACCTGCGTACGCGAAACAATTTCGGTTAGCTTGGGTTAGCTTTGGTTAGTTTGGGTTAGATTTAGTTAGTTTGGGTTAGCTTTGGTTTGGTTAGTTTCGTCTCGTTTAAGCCACTGTGTTTCCGCGAATCTATTCCACTGTCCATATTAGAACATTAATAACGTGTCGCGATGATTACTGAACGTCAGCTCTGAACCCAATTTTTTTTTTTCATTAAAGTAATATTTCACTTCACGCATGACCTCCGGACGCTCCGGGGCTCAACAAACGGAAAAGTGCTAACCGAAGCCACAAGCCATACCCAATATCGGCTCAAATGCGCAACTTTTGGCAACACTGTGTCAGGCCTTTGGCGTCGATTACTAAAAGTTCCCCTTTTTCGGCTCAAATGTGAGGGATCCTCCGATTTTTTTGGCTTAAACTACTCTATAGGACACCCTCTTTCTGGTGAAAAAAAAATAATTCGCGAAATCGTAGATACCTATATGTCACAAGACCCGAAAAAACATCCATAGAAAATCTGGCAGAAAGATTGGGCAAGTAATATGCGCAAAAAAGATGGGCCATACTACAAAGAAAATGTTATAGACTATGTGGAATGTGGTTGCAAAACTAGTTCAAGAAAAATTTAGCCGTTCTTTTGGAGTTGTTATAGATCCATTTGCAGATATAAGGTTCAGCCAGAAAAAAAGAAAAAGTAGTTCGTCAGCATTCAGTTACGTTGAAGTTTTGAAAATTTGACACTTTATGACGAAAATACACCAATTGGACTTCAGAAGAAATGTGTCTATGTTTTATCATGGCTTTTCAAGGAGGTGAAGCATGTAACTGTTTAATCGAATTTTTTGAAGAGGAAAAACATCACGATGGATCCCTAACAAATAGGACTGAATATAACCCTATATTTTCGAAAACATGTCAAGGTGGGAATCGCAGTTTAACGAACAGCAAATGGCTTATAAGGAACACTGCTAATGAAGACATCTGTCCTGTCAGGTAAACCAAGTATTTCTAACGTTTTCCCAAAACTTTTTAATAAAACATACTGTTTTTCTGACAGATTGAACAGAAAATTGATTTCGAAAAGGGGAGGCAATATAAAGACAAATCGTCTTTTTCTCACTAGTAATCTGGATTGGCAAAAAAATGGCGTATGGTACAAAAACTGTAGGAACGAACTCTTAAAGTGGACAAGTATTTTAGCTAAAAAAAAATTGGCCTGGATATCACAAAATTTAAATTTACTAATCATTCTCATCGGGCCACTACCGTAACGCAGTTAGCAAAAACCGGAGTGAAGAAAATCAGTTAACAAAAATTACGAGTCATGGCAATGTAAATTCAATAAAACCTTACTTATAACTGGACAAAGGCTTTCACAAAGAGTTGATAAAGAAAATGAGAGAAAATAGGAATTTGAATGAGTTCAATGTTTCTCCAGTTTCAACATCGGCCTCAAGAAGCGTTGTTTTCGGTCAAAGTTCATCGGATGCTGTAAATAATTTTAATAACCGTGTTTTTCATTGTCACAACTTTAATAACTAGTTTTAATAAAATGAAATGATTTTTAATTTAATATCTATTTGTTGTTTAAATTAAAAACAAAAATAATTGTATGTGTACTATTTTTGGAAAATAAAATTTCAGTCGTATTTTTTTAAGAGGTGTATGGATCTTGAGTACTTTTTTTAAAATTTATCTTTAAGCTCTTTCACACCGGGATACAGTATGCGAGATACGCGTATCCGAGATACACAATCTCGGTCGAAAACTTGGAATGCTGCATCGAATTCACGTATTTCTTCAATCAGTACTAAAAGAGTCGCAGTGCTGTGCATAGGTTCATCACTATTGCGCGTAGTAAATAATACCTATGACGATTCAATGTATACTGAAAAATATCTTGCGTCTATGATATATTCTCCGTTGCAAAAGTATCCATGTCTGAACACGTCCATATAGCGTAATGGTAATTTTGTATGCGGCATACGCATTCAGCGTCCGGCGGCTAAAGTAGCCGGGATGCTGAAATTCAGTATCGCGATACTGTATGCGTCGCTCGTGCCGTCTGAATAGGTCCATTTGAATATATGTGTCTCGAATACGAGTATCTCGCATGCAATATCCTCGTGTGAAAGAGCTCTAAGATATTTCCAAATTAATTTTTTTATGCCTGATAATACTGGACATGTGAGGATTATCGATAATTTGCACTAGTGCAGTGTTATCGCGTAATTTTGATATGATTGGTTAAACACAACAATGACTAGCAGGTATTTTATTATTAAAATCTCAATTTTCACTAATGAATGAAATTTTCTGTAATATTGAATTTTTTATGATGGCTGAAAATTAAAATTTTATTATCAATATTTTGAAAGATATGACATGTTAGTCTGCTTTATACAGAGCAATGAAAACACCCGTGAAGCTTCTCAGCTATATTTCAATAGGTTTGTTTAAATATTTATTTACCTTTTGAGTTATTTGGGTTTTGGAAGTTAAACTTCTTTAGCCAGGGTAAGTAAAGTCAGAAAAAAATGCTTATCAAACGTGAAACGCCAAAAGGTAAATAAATATTTAAATTAAACTTAATAATTAAAGAATTGGGGATGTTCCAGTATAATAATAATAATAATAATAATAAATAATCTTTATTTCAATATTATGTTACATAAAATGAAATAGTGTCACAAAAAAAGAGAGATCCTACCAGATACCCACATAATTATAATATTCATTAAGGCTATATGGCTCAATGTTTGATAAGAATTTGAACAATGATTTCTTAAGAGGTCTTAAGCTATTAATAATTTTTAGTTCATCGGGTATACTATTATATAATTTTATACATGAATAGAATGCCCCATTTTCAAACATTTTCAGTCGGTGCTGTGGATAGATTAAATTTCTAGTTCGCGTGGAGTAGGTACTTTGTGATTCACAGTTAACAAAGAGAGATCTATTCTTAAAGAAGAATATTATACACTCTTGTATGTAAATTGCAGCTACAGTCAAGATATTATTTTCTCTAAATCTTCCTCTACATGATTCTCGCAAAGGCAGGTTCAAAACAATTCTCAACGCTCTCTTTTGACTTATAAAAATTCTATCTATATCTCTGCAATTCCCGTACAAGATGATTCCATACCTAATATGTGATTCAACATTAGAAAAGTACACAGTTTTTTTAGTGTAGTAATCAACATATTTAGCCAATATTCTTAGAGAATAACAGCTTCTGTTAATCTTGGCCAATAGGTAATCAATGTGTTTATCATAACAGAGTTGGTCATCTATCATAATTCCTAGAAACTTAATACAATTTGAAAATTTTAAATCCACCTCCCTAATGTTTAGATATTGCGGTTGGTCAACTTTTGAATGATTTGTTTTAAATAAAATCATATTTGTTTTATCGCTATTCAATACTAGTTTATTTTTTGCAAACCACTCATAGGCCCTTTCCAATGTATCTTTGGCAGACTCAATCATAGTTGGTGTAGAGGTAGCTGTAACTAAGATATTTGTGTCATCTGCATAGTTAGTAATTTTGCAGTTCTCACTGCATAGATCGCTAATATCATTAGTATAGATAAGAAATAGAATAGGTCCTATTACACTTCCCTGTGGTACACCTAGTGTTATTTCAGCCACTTCAGATGCAGCACTTTTATTCCCCTTTCCTACAATTACTTGCTGTTTTCTAGATGAAAGATAAGATAATACCCAATTTAATGACACTCCTCGGATTCCATACAGTTCTAGTTTTTTTATTAGTATATCATAATTTAAAGTATCATAGGCCTTAGACAAGTCGAGAAAAAGCCCCAAAGGCAAAACATCACTGTCCAAAGATTTTATAATGTAGTATGAAAGCTGAAAGATTGCCGTTTGTTGACCTACCCTTCAGATAGCCATGTTGGTTTGCACCAATTAAACTATTGTCGTACATATGGTCCATGATGCGATTACACATTATTCGTTCAAATAGCTTTGAAAAAGAAGACAGTAAACTAATTGGCCTATAGTTTTCAATTTTTGATTCATCACCCTTCTTAAACACAGGAACAATTAAGGCGGTTTTTAATTGGTCCGGAAAAATGCCACACCTTAGGGAGTTGTTTATAATAAATACCAAAGGTCTCATAATAGCTCCTATGATATACTTTAACAATGTATTTGAAATCTCATCATGTCCACTACTATTTTTATTTTTAATATTTTTGACAAGATCAGATATTTCTTGGGCATTTACTAATTTAAGTGGCATGCTGTTAGGGCAATATGCAGTGTTTGTATCAAAGGGGATATCTTCTATATTTTTTAATAAAGTAGGAGCAGCTGCAGATATATAATCGTTAAATTTATTTGTCACCTTCTAACCCCATACTTTTGTTTATTTTGTTCCCTGTGATTTCATTAACAATTGCCCATGTTGTTTTTGTTTTATTATCTGATTTTGCCATTTTGTTACAGTAATATCTATTAGTGCATTCCAACAATATTTTATCATACTCTCTTTTTTTTTCAACATACAAGTTCTTATAATCACTTTTTACATTTTTTAGCATGTACAACTTATCTAATTGTGTCTTACACTCACGTATCTCAGGGACATGCTGTTTATATTTACTTTTGTTATAATTTTTAACAGGATGTTTCTAAATTGGGAAAGATTCATAAAAGTGTATTAGGACCATACTAATAAAATTCTCCCACTGCTCATTTACAGAACTTGGTTCTTGAGCATATACCGACGACCAATTATTTATTATTAATTTTTCAAGAAACTCCTTTTTATTTGTCTCACTGAAAGATCTTTTTTCAACAAACAGTGGGGTGATCCTATCAATAAAAACTGTAATTTTTTGGGAAGTATGATCTGAGATATGCGTGTGTAAGACCGTAGTAACATATTCCAGATCACAATTTGTTAGAATATTATCTATACATGTTGCTGTATTGGGGGTGATTCTGGTGGGGTCCGTGATAGTGTACTTTACATTAAATGAGCCAATTAACGATTCTAGATCCGCAGCCTTTTTGTCATTTGACATAAAGTTCACATTGAAGTCGCCTAGAATAAAAATTGTTCTTCCAGTAGCTGTACTGGCTGTTAACAACTCTTCCATCCTATCACAAAAAACCTGCATGTTACCATTGGGTGGCCTATAAACAGCAACTATTACTACATTTTTATTGGATATTTTTAGATCACAAGCGCAACATTCAATATGGTCCTCTAAACCTAGTTTGTTTAAGTCATTTCTTTCCTTAAAATCAAATTTTTTTCTTACATAAATAGCACTTCCTCCATGTCTGTTTTCTTCTTTTCTACAGAAACTTCTAGCTATTCTAAAATTACTAATATTGTAGTTTTGCAACTGTTCTTGAGTCTTCCAATGCTCTGTTACACATAATACACTACACTGAGTGTCCTCTGTTAGAGTTTCTATTTCCAACACACAGTTTCCTATGGATTGCAGGTTTTGGTGTACCAATGCAAACTCATCTTTATCGGGGTATTCTTTGGGTCTCAGTTTCTCCGGTGCTTTTGAAGCAACCCGGCTACTAGTTGTATTCACTTCGGAGCTAAAAAAAGGTACTGTCTTTGTATAATTTGTGTTTTCTTGTAGTCTTCGAAGTCTCTGGATGTAAATTGGGCAACTGGAGTCACGAGCTGAGTGATCTCTTTCTGCAATCTTAAACCTCTTGCAGTTTGGGCATTCATATTTACCTGCATCACATTCTGTGGAACTATGATCTCCTCCACATTTGTAGCAACATAATACTTTAGCTGTACAATGTTTAGCAACATGTCCAAATAAACAGCATTTAAAACACAATACCACATTTGTATATTCCTGAATAAATGCAGGGCACAGGTCAAAAGTGAGGTTGTTATCTCTAATTAGCCATTTAAATACTTCAGGAGTTGTTTGGAATATCCAGTTTTCCTTGGTATTATTTCTACATTCTCTTTTGGTAATAAATTTAAAGTTGCCCGTCGCTTCCACGCCCAAAGAATCCGCCAGCTGATTCTCACTTATAAATTCATTAATAAAATCCTCGGGTGTATATCCTTTTAGTATACCTGTTATCATTACCATGGGATCGGTGCTTGACATGCTTCTAACGACTATATTTTTTGTGGAATGAGTTAAACTCTCGCTAAGTTTTTGTTGCTGAAGGGAATTTTCACATTCAATTATGACGCTCCCACTTTGAAGTTGTTTAACTCTTTTAAAATTCCCACTCATTCCAGTACTCTTTATATTATTTTTAATTTCTTGCATGACAATCCTGGGATCTGTTAGACCATTTATTTTAATAATTGTCTCATGCTTCTTTTTCTGTGGCGGCGGAGTTTTCCATTCTGTGATACCTATAGCATTCCCTGGATTATTTCTGGCTGTGCTAACCTTTAGAACGTCACTAAAAGAGGGCCTATCGTTTAAAGGAGTCTGGGATGCATGCGATGTAGTTCGTAACGGTAAGAGGTTTTGTGCAGGTTGTATAGTATTTATATATGTGAGCTCCTTTATTTTGTTGCTTAATTCCACATTTCTTTTTTCAGTTTGCCCAATTCTGAATGCTAGGGTAGTGACATTCTGCTGTATAGCAAATACTGCCTCAGCAATATCCTTGGGATCGGTTTGATTACTCAGCTTGCTGCTATCATGTATATCTTGAAGGGAGTTAAGAACTTCATTTAAAATTTCTTCAGTTGATTGCATTAAAGGGACCCTGGTCTCGGTCGGACTATTTTCCTTAAATGGACTACTTTGGCTGTCCTGGGAGTTTGGCTTCCTTGATTTGCATCTGTCGAGGGACCCTGGGCTAGAACCAGAGCGAGGCCTTTTTTGCGTACCGTTATGGGCAGCGTCTGACGATTCATCATTAAATGCATTATCAGTATAGTCCGTCTCCATTTGCGCCTTGGTAACATCTGTATTTGGCGGGGTTCGTAGTACAGATTTTCGAGGTTTAAAAATAATATCTGGTGTTGAATTAACGTCGTCTTTGCTAAGACTCTCCACTTGCTTATCATTTGATTCTGCGGGTATTTCACTATTTATTTCCTTATCAGTAGTAACATTTTTTTCAATTCCAATAATTTTATATATTTCTGCCTTACTAATACTTGTTGAACCCAAAGAAGAAGTTCTTTTTACCGTAATAGAACGTTTTGCTAGCCTTTTTTTGTCAACATTACTATCTCCACCACTATTGTCTGTATCTGTCAAGTAATCCTCAGGTCCGCAGTGGAGAAAGTGTTAAACTGCTGGGTTTGATTGTGGATGATGGGTTGACATGGCATGCCCATATAGATAGCTTATGCAAAAGACTCTCTTCAAGCTTATTTCTTCTGAGACAGCTTAGAGGCTTTATGGATATGGGCGGTCTTTTAAGTGCATACTATGCATTTTTTTATTCACACATCTCATATGGTGTGGTTCTTTGGGGTAATTCTTCTCACTCAATAAGAGTTTTTCGACTCCAGAAGAGAGCTTTGAGGATAATTTTGGGTCTTCACTGTAGGGACCACTGTCGGCCGTTTTTCATGGATTTACAAATTTTAACCCTTCCATGTATTTACATCCTTAACTGCCTCGTTGAAACTCATAAAAATAAAGATAAATATAAAAAAAATGTCGATTTTCATTCTTATAACACAAGAGGTGCAGAGCAATTACGGCCCCCTTATCTAAAACTGCAAAAGTCAAAAAATAATTCACTGCCCCTTAATCTTTACAATAAATTACAATGCTCCACTCGCCAGCTGACTCTGAAAAAATTTAAAGTTCTGATCAGAGATACTCTCTTAAAACACAACTTTTACTCTGTTGATGAGTTTATAACCACGCCTCTGAATATATGACATATGTGCTCAGATCCTGATCGAGACTTGCTCTAGTAAAATTTATTGTAGTGTAGGTGCATTTTATTTTATTATTATTGTATCCTTAACCAGCCTATGCCCATGTTATGATATCCTAAATCTATACTTAATAGCATATTTGTCTATATCTATACGGTTCTGTCTGTCTGTCATTTTAAATTATGTTGACTTGTGGGTGGTAGGTTTGTATTGTTTTTATTGTTATTTTGTTTTCTGTTTCTTAGTGATTGAACCTTATTTTTAACAACTCATGTACTTCATTCTTCTTAATTTTATGACTTGTGTAAGACTGTAAAGTTATTGACACCAATAAATTATCTATCTATCTATCTATCTATCTATCTATTTAAATCCATGTTGTAAACACTGTTTTATAAATGTTCACTGGTATAAACAAACAAAAAAAAAAACACCTTTTGAGCACAGGGCGAATTAAAAACACGTCCGTACTTCAAGCGTAGTATCGCTATACGTATAGCTAGAGGGTTGAAATTTTCAGGACATGCAGCCAGGGTAAAATGAGGATCCTGGACGAAAACTGAACCCCGTATCCCCTCCCTTTCGGCCAGGAGAGGGGGAGAAAAAAAAACTAAAATAATTAATTTAGGGAGAACGGGAAGAACTACGGGGTCGAAATTTTTATGGTAGTTGCGCCTCATGGGGGGCTAGACCGAGGCTCTAATTTAAGGGGTGATATTGGGGAAAACCCGTTTTTGCCGATATCTCTGCAACGGAGCCTCAAATAGAAAATCTGACAAGCGACGACCCCGTAAAACGGGTGGAGGGGGAGGGAATTATACCCCCATCTCCCCAAAAATTTTCGAAAAAAATGGGAAAAATACGTAAGAAATTGTTCGGAAAGTAAAAGTATTATAAAATGAAATAAAAAAAAATTATAAATAAAAAAGTTAGAGAAACGCGGTTTTCGGCGGAAAAAAAGGAGAAGGAGTTCAGCTGGCAAAAATGGGAAGCAACAAAATGCTTTAAGAAAATAAAAAAAACACAATTTTTTTAAAAATGGGAATATATTGGAAAAAACGTAAAAAAATATTCGGAAAGTTAATACAAGTATTATAAAACAAAATAAGAAAAAAAAATTTAAAAAAAAACCAAAAGATTTTTCGGAGTTAATAAAAAAAATTATAAACTAAATAAGAAAAAAAATATAAATAAAAAAATGTTCGGAATGTTAATAAAAGTATTATAAAACGAAATAAAGAAAAAAAAATAATAAAAAAAAGATAGAAAAACGCGGTTTTCGGCGAAAAAAAGAGTGTCGAAACCGGGAGCAAAGTTGAGAAAATGCAACTTAAAAAAAATAAAACTCAATCCCTAATATCTCTTTCACAAGTTTCACATCAGTTGGTGAGACGAATATTTTTTTTATTTAAATATCATTTTAATTTATAGATGTCCCGAACGGTCTTTTAAAGTTTTCTGGAACAAAGAAAAAATTGTTATCCGGCCTCTACCAAAAACGTATAATGAGGAAAATCGCGATAGGGACGGAGTCAACGTTTCATGTTCTACCAATTTTTTCTTTATTCCCAAAAACAATAAAAGATCAGGTTGCCTTTTTTCTGGATATCTATAAATTAAATTATTGATATTTAAATAAAAAATAAACCCAAATAACTCAAAAGGTAAGTAGATATTCAAACAAACCTATATTTTCAGCCATCGTAAAAAATACAATATTACACAGAAAATATAAATTTTGCAACTGACAGGTTTTGCCAATAGGAAATTATCATTCCATTGTTCTAATCATCGCTGCCTACTAATACTTATACCATTGAGACAATAATGCTTATACCAGCGAATACTAACTAACGATAAGAAGGCCCACTCAATGGCCAGAGAGCGCTACAAAGGAATCGTCGTTGATTTTCTTCGTTGCCTGGTAACGATCGGCGAACTCCACCGCACACAGGTTGAATTTAAATAAAAGCTGGCCATAAACGATATTTTCGTTTGCGGTATATTTAATCAAATTTATGACGAAATTATTTATAGCACTCTAATACTCTAGTTGGCTTTGAAAAAACACAATTGATATCTTTTGAATTGTTTGCAGCGCCCTGTCAAACTTACGTTATGGTTTTTTTTATTATTATCACCAAATAAATATTTTGATAAAGTTTGTATTCAACTGGCTGTTTAAAAAAATGTGTTAACGTTTTTAATTAGTTATTATTGATAACAATACTCAAGGTGTGTAATAACTAATATTTAAAAGATTTTGATTTTTGTTAATGATTTCACCATATTTCCGAATACAAATATTCTGACAAAAGACATCAAGAAGAAAATGTTGCTCGAATTTGCCCCATCTTTTAATAATTAATTAAATTTTGGCGTTTTGGGTGATTTTGAAATTGGTTAAAGGTTTCCCACAATATTTTACTGTATATTTCATTCCTATTTTGTAATACAACACAACTAAAAAACAGCGATATTATCTTATATCGAATATTGACTCGACTAGAATTTACGCGTGAAAATTAATCTGACAAAAGGATGAGCTGGTCTATGGCCGTCGCGTCAAAGGTCGCCTGCCAACATGATTGTTTTATTTGTATCATGGCCTGCCGATATTCTGCTAGTTTTCGCGCGGGGAAGGAGACACACCGATTATCGATTATTTTCGCCCACCCCTAATCCCATAATATTGTAGTAAGTGAAACTGAAGCTGAAATTTCGGTAGAATCATTATTGCTGATGCAAGACTGATACTATTATAAAAAGAGGTAATAAATACTTTGGCTGAATCAGCAGATAAAGCTTATAATTTAGTTTTAATTTGTAAATATGGCTTTGATATTACCTTGGGATAGTCAGAATATAAGCAAGTGTTTTTGAACAACAGCTGCACTGATGCTTCTATATTTTTACTAGTTTCGTCCCTATTAGATTAATTTTTTAAAATAGCGATAACTCTGAAATACATGTATGGCAAAATTGCAGGCCCTCATCAACGCGTTTCAGTCGTCCACTTAACATTCATTTTGCTCGTGAGACTTCTGAATTAACCGTTGCAAAAACAAAATTTGGATCATCGAATTAAAAATTTAAAACCCTTTTTTTACAACGAAGGAGCCCTTAATTTTCAAAATCATTTTTTAAAACGGTTTAAGAACATACAAATGATTTTTATACATGATTTATATCGTTAGTGATAATTGATACACCCTATATATAAATATAGATGATGAACTAAAAATTCAACAATTATTTGTCTAAAACACGATATATTAAACGTGTAATACTTAATAACTTTTATGTCTTATTTCTGGTAGACCTTATTATGGCCAGCTTTCCTAGAAATTCGACCAGTGTGCGCCGGGTCCAAAAGTCACATGACAGTATCATGCTAGTTTTCGCGCGGGGAAGGAGCCATACCGTTGACGTGCCGCCGCGGAGAGTGAATCTTCTTATCGTAGTTAATATTCGGTGCTTATACTATACTCACCAAAATTGTCGTATAGGGACACATTTTGTGAAATTATGAATTTTAGATTTATTGTTTAAAATACTTATCATGTGTTATATATTTTTGTAAAGCTTATAAAATGTACAATCAAACGAAAAAAATATATACAGGGTGTTCCGTAAGAAAAAATACAAGTTTGATTTATAGTTAAAAATTGACAGCTCGCAGCAAAAATCTGACTACGCCACTTGTTTATACGTGAAAAACTGTTTAAGAGCAAGTTTCTAGCTTTGCGATATGTTAAAGGATAACGGAGATACGAGGGGGGTCGCAAAATGCACTATTTTCAATTTCGCCCTGTATCTCAGAAACAAAGCGAGCAATGAAAATTTTGTTTATACCATCATTTTTTTCACAAAAAAGTAGCACAATATTGCGAAAACCACAAATCTCTATCTTTACTCGTAAGTGAGATACCCCATAATATCATCGAAAATGGGACACTCAGTACATCCTTAAACTACTAAAGGGCATCTGATATATATTCAGTCATATTTAAGTTTATTGTCGTAGATTTTTTCGCTATGAAATCATGTTGGCATTGGGTTATGTTAAGAGTGCACAAAATATACTTTAAAATATTCCTTGATGCTCTTTGTTGGCTTCATTGACATTCTGATCAAATGATGAATACGGTGCTAAACCTTACGGTGTTCTCACTAAACAGATGACCTGTTTGTCACACATTGTATGGTATTGTTTAATTTGAACCAGATTAATACAATTCCAAATGCGAGGAGCCGGTATTTGGATTTTTGCAATGATATACCTAGTGTGTATGATTATGAATACTACAACTTCAACATAGCTCACTGATATTAATATATATTTAGCATCTAGAAATTGGAATTTTTTACTTGAGACCCAAAATACTAATATAGCTGTTGATAAATTGTATGAAATTATAGATACTGTGATGGAAATCTTTATACCGAGAAAAAGAGCAAAGAAATTAAAGTTTCCAAAAATGGTTCAGCAATCAATTAAAATCAAATATAGTTGGAAACTAAATACACCCCAAAAAATATATAAAAAAGCGATTATGATAATTTCACTAACATCAGATCAAAATGTAAATCCTTGGTACAGGCGGATCATAATAATCATATTAATCAATTAAAAGTGTCTTAACATACAGCAAGGAATTTTGGAGTTATGTCAATTCAAGAAAGATAATTGTTAGTTGCCAAAATGTCTGTTCTATGGAGGTGTGGAGGCTGACTGTCCTGCAGAGATTGTGAATTTACTTGCTCAGCATTTTGCATCTGCATATGTTAATCACTGTGAAAGAAATCTTAATTTTACATATTCCAAAGCTACTTAATTGTCCTCCTGCACCTTTATAGTAATAGAAATATTTAATCAATTGGATAAATTAAATAACAACTTAGGATGGCTAGCCAGTTCACTTTTAAAAATAAAAAGTGTGTCCTATCTGAGAGAATCTGTTCTCTATTTAATCTATCGCTGGCAGTTAGCACTTTTCCCTCTAAATGAAACACATGTTATTTAACCCCTATATTTAAGTCTGGTGATCGAGCTGACATATTTAATTACAGGCAGTAAAGCATCGCTTTAAGCAAAGACTTTTGATTGGTTAGTAACAAACATAATGACTCCTCATTTTGGGAATATTCTTTCAGTTGCCCAGCATGGATTTGTGAAAGGAAGGTTCACAGTAACGAATTTAATAGAATCAATGTCAAAGTAAAAAAAAATGCTTTATTGTGCAAAAAAGGCCTTAAGGCCCTCATTTACAAAGCTGAAATACAAATAAATATAACATTATAACATTGACAGTAGAAAACAATAAATAGGTACGAAAATTCATATGGTAACTATATAGAATATAAAAAGATACGAACTAATGAACAATTAAACACTTAACCTTGACCACATGCTAAAATACCAAATACAGGATAAAAATTGATTTGCAAAGAGACTCTCAAAGTGTTATTTATATACATAGCTAAATCAGTGAGAGAAAAACACAAATTAATCAATATAAGAAAAAGTAGTTGGCCAAGGCACAGACACGATTTATACACAAACCAAGACATAGATAGACACAATTAGCATAAATATCAATAAAAATATCATAAAAAAAACGACAGAAAAGCACTAAAATTAGAGCCTCTCCATATAAATCTCCTCCAGAGAATAATAAGCCTTCGAGAGCAGAAGCTGCTTCGCCCACCTAGAGGCGCTGCCCTCTAGAGTCGATTCCACACAAAAGACGAACAGCCCATTTTTACAACGTAAAAACTGAATTAACAAGTCGAGACCATTGGTAACCCCCAGAATTGAACGCCGTATCTGAGATGCGACTCCACAAGTGCAAAGTATACATCCCTTGCAATGTTATGACCCAATTTATCACAAACCATCCTCAACGCATAACATTCTGAGGCTAGTTTTTTCGCAGGTTATCAATAGTCAAAGTCAAAAAATAGCTTTATTGTCATAACTTACCAAGTTGTTGACAAAGCCATACTTAATATCTAATATCTAAAAGGTCGATAGTTACAATAAAACTTATTCCTAAGTACTAAAAAAGTAAAAAACAAACTAGTCCATAAAGTAACAGAGAGAAAAAAGACAATATTAAAAGTGGGACAAACTTCACAAACATTTTTTAATCAATCCTATCACTAAAATATTCGTTCAGGTTGTCGTAAGCCTTTTCCGATAACATTTGTTTTGTTTGTTTTCGCAGCCGTTCAATGCATGGTTGCCTTCTCAACCATAAGGGGAGATGATTAAAGTGTGGTCTGTGATTAAAGATCTTCTTGCCTCCATGAATTATGGAACTTCTAACCAGCTCTGAGCGTGGAATGGGCAACCCAAGAGTGTGAGTGTGACGCAGTGAGTATTTGTTTAATTCGGTGTTTGTCTTGCAGAAGAGAGCTATGCGTTTTATGTTTGGAATGAAGGGAAGAGATTCTTGCAGGCCCTTTTTTATGAGAGAGGGTATAATGACTCTTCCATGTCTATACCGGGTGACAACGAAACTACTACCCAGGCCCGGATTTTAAATTGACTTGAGATAAAAATTTGAAATTTTTACCGACCATAGGGTTCAGTGACGTGCACATTTCCAGCAAAAAAATAATTGACAGTCACAACCGGTTTCACCGGAAACGATATAAGTTTAACTTTTTTAAATGGCAACCCCCGTATATTTTTGCATATTTGAATTCTACGAAAAATTCTAAACACTTTTTGTGTAGGATGTACTATAGCTAAAGTTAACAGATTTTGACTTATGAGACTTTAAAGTTTACCCTATTTTGACATTTATTTGCATTTTATAAGAAAACAACATGTACTACGATCAAAACAAATGGTGCAATTTATACGTCAACCAAGCCGCTCTAGAATGGCAGAATTAAAAACTTGAAATTAAGAGTTTTCAAAAATTGATATTTTTGATATGTTGATTTTCAATTTTTCATCGATTTTTATATGAAAACGGTTAAACCTACAGCCATGAGACCTTCACTACCCAATCTTACTTTTTGGCCTTCTTTCCATTTATAT
>MU182406.1:114569-135028 GCA_016904865.1 Pissodes strobi | reverse complement strand
AATAATATCCGTTGTTTGAAAATGAAAACTAAGGATATAAATGGAAATAAGACAAAAAAGTAAGATTGGGTAGTAAAAGTCTCATGGCTGTAGGTTAAACCGTTTTCATACAAAAATCGATGAAAAATTGAAAATCAACATATCAAAAATATCAATCTTTGAAAACTCTTAATTTCAAGTTTTTTATTCTGCGATCCTAGAGCGCCTTGGTTGACATATAAATTGCACCATTTGTTTTGGTCGTAGCACATGTTGTTTTCTTATAAAATGCAAATAAATGTCAAAATAGGCTAAACTTTAAAGTCTCATAAGTCAGAATCTATTAACTTTAGCTATAGAACATCCTACATAAAAAATGTTTAGAATTTTTCGTAGAATTCAAATATGCAAAAATATATGGGGGTTGCCATTTAAAAAAGTAAACTTATATCGTTTCCGGTGAAACCGGAAGTGACTGTCAATTGTTTTTTTGCTTCAAATGTGCACGTCACTGAACCCTATGGTCGGTGAAAATTTCAAATTTGTATCTCAAGCCATTTTAAAATCCGGGCCTGGGTAGTAGTTTCGTTGTCACCCGGTATATATCAGAGAGTGTATACCTTGTCTTTAAGAAGTATAAACACACTATTACCGAGGGTCCATATAATACTCGACAAATCCACAACATCCCTCTACCGATACCAACAACGGGCCAGATAAGAAAATCATTTATTTATAATGCCAAGAGAATGTTCAATCGTCTTCCGGTGAATATAAGATGTATTCAGAACATGTCTAAATTTAGGAGGGAGACTGGGAGACTGCTGGTACGGAGGGCCTATTATACTGTTACTGAGTATTTTGAGGATCAGTTGTGAAACTAGTTGACTTAGTTCAGGTTTTTACATCTAAATTCTAAATGTTTTAAAATTGTTTTACTGACTATGTGTATTGTGATAGAATTTGTTTGGGCGATTCATTTTTTTTTTTTGTTTCCACTGATTCTGCTCTTGTCTTAGTATTAAGTATTTTATTTTTAAATAGTTATGGTTCAGCTTTGTCAATGAATACCACATGTATTTTGGACATTAAAGCATGTTTTGATTTGATTTGATTTGATATTAAGTCAAAGTGAATTATGCTTAATTGTTAGTAAGATAAATTTTGTTAACAAAGCTCTTCAATTGTATGCAAGTATACAAAAAAAAATCTTTACAAAGCAGAGTCAATGTCTAAAACCACAATAAACATTATTTTCCAAATAAAAATAAAATACAATAGAACACAATACAATAGAATACAATAAAATAAGATAAGTTAAGAGCAGTCTAAAACACAGTAAACAATCAAAATCAAAATATCTAGACAAAATAATACAAATATACAGAGCAAGGTCCCTCAAAAATACACATAGATTAAAAGCGGTCATTAAAGTATTCACCCAAATCGTAATAAGCTCTCTCAACCAATAACTTCTTTACAGACCGTCTGAATAAGGAAAGCGCAGGGCAAACCTTTAAAGTATCAGGAAGGTGATTATATATTTTACGGCTTTCATATACAATTGAATTTTTCACCAGGGCCGAAGTAGGTATAGGCAAGTGAAGGTCTTGTGTTTGCCTAGTAGCATAAGAGTGACTAGGCCCGGGCAGGTTATCCCTACGCTTATACATCATACAAGCCGTCTCCAGAACAAACAATGATGACGTTAGAATTTTTTTGGATTTGAATAAGGGCCTACATGATTCCCTACCGTTTACTTGATAGATGTATCGCACTGTTCTTTTCTGCAAAACAAACAATGAGTGCAGCAAACAATTGTATGTATTCCCCCAAAACACAATTCCATACCTTAAATGCGACTCCACTAGAGAATGGTACACCTTCCTAGCCAGAGAAACACCAATCTCTCTCGATACCACACGCACAGCATAGCATCCAGAAGCCACCCTCTTTGTTAGCCCCATAATATGCGAATCAAATCTTAAATGGTTATCGAGAAGAATGCCTAAGAATTTAGTATTTGTTTGCAAAACAAGTGGAACATCCCCAAGCAACAAGCCACCTACGTCACACCTAAAACCCAAGATATTGGTCTTATCAACATTGAGAGTCAACAAGTTAGCATCAAACCACTGTACAATCTTTGGGAGATCAGTTGAAATTCTATCCCTCAATGCGATAGGGCTAGGATTATGCCAGAGTATGGTAGTATCATCGGCAAAAAGCGTAAATTGTCCCTCAATGTCCAAAAAAGCAAGGTCGTTAATGTACAACAGAAAAAGTAGTGGACCCAGAACTGAACCTGGGGAACCCCACAACTGAAGCCAGCATAGATTTCAGTCGAGCATATGATAGTATCAATATCTCTACTCCTATAAAAAAAAATTAAAGCACTGGGAGTAACTAGGAGTTTATTGATGTGGATTGAAAGTTTTTTAGGTGAAAGAATTCAATTCGTAAACATAAAGAATTTCATCTGCTCCCCAATCTCTGTTTTATTTGGAGTACCACAAGGATGACAACTATCGCCATTATAACTTAATTTCTTTATAAATTACGTTTTGGATTTTATTGTTTATATTAATGTATTGATGTACGCAGATGATTTAAAGCTGTATAGACAGACAGATCCTCAGAATAGAATGCCGTAGCTTAATACTGACTGTATATTCGAGAGGTAAAACATCCTTACAGTGCTCAGAAACAACTGATCTCTAAGCCGCCTCAACAGACCGCAAAAGCTATTTAAACTTGTTTCTACAGCATTTATTTGCCTTTCCCAATCGAGGCACGGATCCACATAAATACCCAGAAATTTCATGTGCTAACCGTGACTGGGATCGATTTTTAGTCAAACCTAACATAGAATGACTCCATTGAGGTATTCAGCTTAGAAAACACCAAAAGGCCAGTCTTATCCGCTCCGTCGCCTCCGAACACGCCGCAGAAAGTCCACCCAGGGTCAAGCCAGTCAGTACTATTGATGTATCGTCCGCATATTGACAGATTAGTCCAGAGGCGATATAATTATCCATCTCATTGACATACAGCAAGAAAAGGAGAGGCCCCAGGATAGAACCCTGTGGGACACCTGTTTCCATCTCGGACGGACCCGACCAGTGGGATCTGCTCTCCTGCACAAGACACACCACCTGCTCCCTGCCAGATAGGTAGGATGTTAAGAGGGCCGCGTAAGCACCCCTAAGCTCATAGTGTTCCAAGCGGGCCAAAAGTATCCTGTGATTGATTGTGTCAAAGGCCTTTGAAAGATCGAAATACAATCCTCCTACCTTCTCGCCCCTGTCCAATTTACTGACTATAAAATTAATTGCATTATAAATTGCTAGTTCAGTTGACTTTTGCAGTCTGAAGCCATATTGATGTTCTACTAAAATATTATTTGGTGTGATAAAACTCATGAGTCGGTTATAAAACCGACTCATGAACCTTTGACACTGTTGGAAGAAGTGAAACCGGTCTGTAATTTTTAATGCTTTGGCGGTCCCCTTTTTTAAATACAGGAATCACCTTAGGGTGCCCTTTTCAATGCAGCTGGAAATATGCCTGATTCAAGAGATAAGTTAATAAGCTTAACAAGGGGTTTCCTCAAGGATTGTGCAACATGCTCCAAGATATAAACAGGTACCTCATCCATTCCTGAAGAATATTTATTGGGCAATTTCATAATTATGTTGAACACTTCCAGATTGCTGACTGGAGAAAGAAAAATAGTATTTGCACATGGCTCGCTATTCTGAGATTTGTTATGAAATGTATATTTGAGGCAGTTACTAATTGAAATTTCTCAGAGAAGGCCGAAACTATTTCATGGGGGTCAGTTACAAGATTTGCGTCAGTCTTCAATGAGATACCACTAGTTGGCCTATTTTTATTGGTTTGAGAATTTAGTAGAGCCCATGTGGATTTTGAATGATTACCTGAGTTTATGATTCTGTTGTCGTTTATGGATTTTTTATAGTTTGTTAGGTATTTTTATAATGCTTTTTTTCTGTTCTATATAATTCCAATCCTATAATAGAATCAGTTTTTTTGTACCATACATTTAAATCTTTAATTGGTAGGAAGAATAAATACTCGTGTTTCCGCAAGAAACACAAGATAAACTGGACTGTTTAATATATCACACCACAGAACAAATTATGGGTATTTCAGACCTATATTGAGAATTTGCAGAGATGCCAATCAACTAACAGCAGGGTTCGTAAATATCATGATATTTATTGAAAATATCAAAATGTCGGATATTAACGATATATATCGGATATATATCAAGAAAATGGATATAAATCAACTTTTTAAATAAAAACATTTGGTTTTAAATAAAAATACATTTAGTTTTAAAATTAATTGATTAATATAATATCAAAAATAAGAATATATTTTAATAAAGCAAAACTACAACGTTTTTTTAGGTTATATTTTATTTTATGAATTATTTTAACAAATAAAGCTTAAATCATCAAAACAACGGCAAATGTCCTCGTTTAAAAAAAAATACTAAATACACTCAATTCGTATGGATATAAAAAACAAAAATACAAGTACTTAGGAAAAAACAAATGCATTTCTTCTAAACTAAGTGGTAAAACTAAAAATACCATAACTTTAGATTAATGTAATAATGTAGCCAGTGGCACATCATCTTCTGCTTCAGAATCTGTATCTGAAACAGCAGATACAATACTAAGGGTTGCATCAGATCCAGATGCTTTTGTCCAGATTGACAGCTTTATCTTTAGTATTCTGGTTAAAGTGCCTAAACAAAAACGTTAGTTTGCCAGCTTTTTCATTTCCCAGCTTATTCCTTAGTTTTCTATGAACAAATCCAAAAGTCGAAAAAATTCGTTGAAGGCCTGCTGAGGCTGAAACTGCTATCAAATGCTTGCTGCACATATCCAGAAATCCTTCTTGGAGCTTGGCCCAGCCAAAGTACTTTTCTGGCTCAATCAAACTTACAGACTTCCACCATGTCATTGGAGGTGTCGTTTTAAAATTATTTCCAAACATATAGGAAAGAAAAGGCTTTGAGCCCGTACTTAAAGCTATTACTATAGGAATAAGCTCGTCATTGATGTTCTGTAAATATTCAAATGCTAATTGCTTTTCTGCATTACTTAATTGATGTCCTCGAAATCTGTGATCCAATAAATTGGCTAAATAATGTGCTGGGTCAAAGCCATATTCTTTCGCTTCTTAAACTGTTTTAAAACATTTTCAGGCTGCCCCTTAAGATCCCCACCTAACTTCCTCCATATTTCAACTGCCACTGCTATTATCGAACCATCTCGTTGCATTCTATCCAGCGCAACTGCAATAGGTTTCATTCGAAGCAAGAAATCTCTTGCGTTGTTTGTGATGTTTATGTCATTGACAATTCTATAAATATTACTGTCAACTGATTCTTTGTTATCTTGACAGACCTGAACTAATATACCCCGGTTTTCCAGGTAGCATTCTATTGCATCAGTTGCAGTGTTCCAACGTACTTCTTGTGGAATAACTAACCTTTTTCCGTTGGCTGCCTTATACCAGGCTGCTGGAAGATGTGTATTTCTAAAATATTTTATAACCTTAATTATATGCTCCATTAGTCCTGATCTCCTGTATATCGCAAGCTAGCAAATGTAGAATATGAGCCGAACATCCATACTGAACAATATTTATTCCTGGGATGATCTCTAGCAATCTTCTCATTTTTGATACATTTGCTGCATTATCAGTGACTAAACTTGTCACCTTAGCATCAAATAACTTTTCAGTTTCAGTTATTGCCGCAATAGCTATATCTTTTAAATAGTCAGCAGTATGTTGGTGGCTAGATGTATCAACAGTTTTTATTAAAAAAGAATCTCCATAAGCTGTCATAACGGAGCAGCAAATAATTAGTTCATTATGAACATTCGACTACCCATCTAAGGACATTGACAAATTCATACTTTTTAGAATTTCTTTGGTTTCCTCCAATACGGATTGATGTACTTGATCCAATAACTCGCCAGCTATTTTTCGACTTATAGTAGGCTTACATCCAGGTCTTAGAGTATTACACATTTTGTGGAAATGGAAACTGTCCGCATGGGAAAAAGGGGTATTTGTGGCGTAAAAATATGTTACTATTTTTAAATTAATTTCTTTTAAATACTGCAGAGATGTTGCTATTACTGCGTTGTCTTTAATAATATTTAGCTTGCTATAGTGCTATTCATGCTCAAAAGTTAGCGTGGCGCTTATGGAGAACGGCGTTGCCAAGTTAATGTATAGTTTGTAAAGTGAGCGTTGATCGTTACGTCTTTCTCTCTCAAGCCACCGTCAATCGGGGGTGACAGAAATTTGCAGTCACGGACGTACGTTAAGCTACGCAAGATAGAATATCGATTGAAATTCCTCATCTGTCAAAGTGTCAAATATATATTTATTTGTTCGTTCAAAGTATTTTTCTATGTTTATTTGTGATTGTTATCGCTGATGGTACACTGAAAATGAGCAAGTTCTTATTTTAAAACTAATAGACTATTTTAATTGCGAAAAAGCAGCAGAAAAAAACGCTTTTACCTGTGAGTGCAGTATATAATGTAAGTTGATACAAAAGTGCAGTTTTAAAAATATATAAAGAGTAGGATTATCCTATTGTACTACTTCTTTAACATAGTCCTATTCGTATTTAGCATAATTTTAAGTCTTAAAAAACGTTTTTAAGCGTTAAAAAGGCGACCTTGAGAGTTTCCAGTTCTTTCTTTAAAGTCTCCGATTTGGTGCCGTCTTTGTCATTTTCCTTTAAGCTGGATTTATAGATTGACATAACATAAGCATAGCATAGACATATCATAGCATAAGCACATTACAAGAAATGGTCGATTTATAAAACGGGCTTGTGCTATGTTGCGCCTGAGCCGTAAATCGAAAATACTAACCGTACAAATTTCATAATTTTGTTTAAAATGTTTCAAAGCAGTATATTATAGAGTCTTATGTATATTAATTTATAAATCCTCACCATTCTCAAAAAGAACAAGCATTCATAAAGCCAAAACGCCAAACTTTACTGAACATCGCATATGTCATTCTCTCAAAAGGTAAATATTATTAAAATTCTGTGATTTCATTGGTCGAACATAAGCACATAGCATAAGAAGTTGAATATTGGTCCACTTCTTATGTCAAGCTTATGTTGTGTTTTATGTTATGTTGATCTATAAATTGCCTAACTTAAATATGAATGTTTAACTTCTTATGCTTATGCTATGCTTATGTTATGTCAATCTATAAATCCAGCTTAAGAAAGAAAATGATATATTGTCAACTGGAAGTGTTCTTTCTGAATTTCACTGTCTAAATTTCGATAATAAGATCACAATATCAAAAGGAAGGCAAGTTTAACAGCAATAATTATAAAAAAAGTAAAACTTACATTATTTAGGTTAAAAGGAGATTGATTTAAAGAAATATAAATTATAATTACTAAATGTAATAAACTCATTTAGATACCTATTACGAAATACGCTAAACATTAATAATTATGTATTTAAGGATAGATTTATGTTTAAGGAATTGGATAATCCCACCCTTATATATCAATTTAATTACATCTGTACATTTATTTTTATTTGTTATAGAGAGTTTCTGATGGTTTAGGAATATCGTCAGCCACTGTGCAAAGAATGCATTCAAATGCAGTTCAGAAAGATGTTGACTTTAAAACCAAGCAAATGCTGCTATTATTTCCTCTCGTAGAGAGCCTCTTCACAAAGTTCATAGCCATAATATAAGGATACGCATATACACTATGTATGAGAAAGGTAATCTGCATTTAATTTTTCATTATTTTGAATAATTTATTCATTATTTCGGTTTTGTTGTAGGCGAACATATCACACGGCGTTCATTGCAAACAAATCTGATAAATCTTGACGGAGTGCAGATATCTACTACATCGTGTCCTAAGACTTCCTCCCTATCACTGCTAATATAATCCTATTGAGATGGTATTATCAGAATAGAAGCGTTTACTATGATATTTGTATCAGTTCGATACATCATGTCACAAGGAAAGCTGTTTTAAATTTGTGGAATGAAGCACTTCAAAAGGTAAAAATGTAGTACAACTTTTAGATATTGCTATTTTATAAGAGAACTCTGTTTTAGATTACACCAGAAAAATATGTTCATCACACAAATGCTACAATTAGCAAGGACTGGAAAAAGGAGCAATTGATAGATGCTTTGGATATATTACCGGTCATTATTGACCTTATTTCTTGTGACTCAGATGATGATGAGTATTATTTTAGGGATCAGTAGGAAACAATATAATTTAGTGTGCTCATAAGCACAGAAGATAATATTACCACTTTCGTAAAACATTGGGGCACTATGATACAAGAACCTTAAATTACAACATTCCTTTCCATCGATTGTGTGATATGGTTTTTTATAATGAATGAATAAATGTGTTTTTTATGACTAGTTAAATTATAGTGTTTTATTATCTTTTGTCTTGTCTGTCATTTATGTCTCCCGATGAGTTTTGTGGCTGGGTGATCGATACATGCCAATAGTATTTTAATATTGTATAAGTTTGTGTAAAGAAAAATAAGATTTTCAATTGTTAAAGTTAAATTATATATGCCAGACCTTTACTGTTGTTGTATATGAATCATGTTATAGCTTACTTTTGGTTATATAAAATGTTTTGTTTTCCATTTCATAAACATTTGGGAGTTATTTGGAAATAAATTAGCATATTGTTTTCGTTTTCTCTCATACTTGAATTTAATTTTATGGTGTCAATCTACTCTACTTTGCTTAAGTTACTTCATGTTAGTTTAGGTTATAACTGAGGTATAACAAATGCCCTATGTTAAAAATAACGTAAATATTATTAAAAGCTTGAACTAAGGCCGTAATGGTGATATTTACAGCTACATAAACATAATAAGCAAAACCTGTACAAAAACGAAATAAACTTTTACGAACCTAAGCGTTTAAACTGTTGCACAACACAAAACTTACTTACCTACATATATAAAACTAAAGAAAAGGTACATGTTTGAGGTATTTCAGATTTATTTACTACAGAACACTGCTATAATGTGAAAAGATTAATTAAATGACAAAAACCGTAGCTAACCGAGAAATAAAATTGCATTTATAGTCAAATTGAAATATAATATGACAGTTTACTGCAATGGTAAATTTCTGTTTTTATTAATTTATTTACTGCACTTTACAGATGCTTGTAAGTTCACAATCTTATGAGAAATAACAATAAATTGGTAAAGAAAGGTCCAAGTCACATTTCAGTTGCATATCTGATATTAAAAATGTCTTTGTGATTTTTGATACTCTTCTATCGGCCAAGTTTGTTTCACAGTACATCGCTTTTGAATTGAGTTGAATGTTACTTCAATTAACCACATATCAATATCGCATGCTTAATTGCATATTGTAGTTTCTCATAGCAAAGATTCCACTGATTCTAAATTTCACAGGTTTTAGATATGTTTGCCTTCTCATAAGATAACAAGACTCCTGTATATCTAAGAATTTCTGCTGGAAATTTTCACTAGAATACTATAGTATTTCCGTTTGTATTTGTAATTTAAGTTCCTATTGCAAATCTCAAATTTTTTTTCATCACCTGCAAAGTAGATTGCATAAAATAAAATATTCATATTGGAGACCAAATATCTTACCAGAGTGAAAGAAAGACGCATATTTATCAGTTAGTTTCTTTAAATTGAATCTATGAATCACCAGCATGACATGTTATTTGTTATTGTTTTGGTTTTGAATTCACTAAATTCAGCGTCCCATCTAACCTAACTTTCGAGCCGTCCGTTTTGCCGAAAATAGAAAGTTATCGCACAAGTAAAAAAGGACAAGCAGTATTAAAGTAGCTTTTATTTTGACATTTGCACATGCGCAGATATGGCGGAGCCTTATATTTCCCTTAATAAGGAATAATAAGGATAGTGCGTGACTTTATTTATGCAGTCTTTAGGTCGTCCTTATATTTTCCTTATTTCACGGTTCGTGTATAAACGTACATGTTCGTCACTTCGTCAGTTCCTCCATGTAAGCAAACTGTTTTCGTTTTGATTTTTTTTACTCTTCGAGAAACACAACCTGCTTACGTTCTACGTAATTTATGCTTAGATTTGGTAGTTTGGAAAAAATATCAAAACAATGGCAAGACAACTGACAACCAAAAAAAATAAGAGGAACAAAAAATAAAATAGAAACAAGGCATTTGCAATAACTCTAAATGTAACAACAAAATAAAGTACAGCAGTATTTTAATAATGGCGACCTTAATACTGTTTGACAGTAATAAAACAAACTGCGATAACTGTCTATTAAGTGGCTCATGCGCGAATCGTTAGTTATGGCTCCTGCCAAGACTTGTGAATCAATTTAGGACATGCTTCAAAACTAATATGCCGTCACGATTTAAAGGCGGCCGAGTTGGCAACAATGCACAGTTATTTCCCATAAGAAAAGCATTGCCATAAGGCGCAACGCTAACTTTTGAGCGTGAATTGAACTATAGATGATGGTTTGTATTTTTTATTAAGTGGCAAGTCGGCATCGGATGACGTACCTACAAAAATAAATAATCAAGTTAAACTTGCATGCTCATGGCCAGCGTACAATTAGAGACTTAAAATTACCAAAGACTTTGAGTGCCAAAAAAACGGTTTTTCCCCGAAAAAATTGGGAGGTTTTGTTTGTTATGAGCTAAAAAAGATGCCTACCTTGTCTATCAATCGAGGTCTGCAGATTTTCCACAGGGACTCTTTTTGTTTCTGGATTGGCTCTTTTCGGAATAAATTTATGGGCCCCTCTGTACCTTGAGAAGAAGTTTGAGAAGCATCGTTTTCTTCAGTGATATCTATTATCTCTTGTGATTCGTCGTTCTTACATATCATGTTAGGTTTAATTAAACTCTGTGGTATACCCTGCATTTCAGCTCCATAGATTTTGCATTTTGTCCATTTACCAGTATTTTTTTCTTTTGATTGGCAATGAAAATGCTGCCATATGGGATGTTTGTCTCTAGGCATGTTGATTATGTAATCAATATATCATAAATCTTCAACTAGATTTTATTTTTCCGCTTAATTTGCTTTAATGAATCGCCGAAGTCAAATGCTCTATAATAAGCGACCTCGAAAGCTCAACTGCAGGCGGCACCCGCAGGGGAATCACACGAGATCGAGCATGTAAATCCCCGACGGACGCAACCGGCATCATACGTCGTTGCCGTTTAAAGATGTAGTGTAGCCAATTTATTGCGGAAAATTAATAATTTTTTCGTCTTTGATATATATCTCGAATTTTGATATTTATTGAAGTGAAAATATCATGATATATATCGTGATATATATCATGATATATATCACTTGATATATATCAGCGAACCCTGACTAACAGGAGACATTGATTTTATCAATCTGCCTTTAAAGGGATTGAAAGATAGATTACAAACGGGTCTTTAATTGAAATAGGTAGAAGTTTGTTTTTGGTGTGTTCATTGTTTTATTGTCAACATGATCCGTCATTATTATTTATGATTTTGTAATTGTTGTTAGTTGTAGTAAATTGGCTGGTCCATTAATAAAGAATTTGAATTTGAATTTCATAACAAATAATTTCTCTACAATTTTCTACAAAACAAGTTTTGACCAAGATGTTTTTACAAAGGTTTCGCTTAAAAGTAATAGACGAAGCCTATGTTCAGAATTCTAAATTGAAAAAGCAGACAAAACCAAACTAGAAGTTTCTTATGCTAAATGGAAAGACTTGAGAAAAATATGTATCGATTTGACTATTCCTAAAGCCTACTATGAATTTTACAAATTATTAAAGTTCAATAAAATTAGGTGAGATAATTTACCAAAGCCAGATGACAAAGAAATAGAATTTATCATTTTTATTTTGTAGTATAAGAACCGCAAATCCAACTGGATAAAATTTTATTTTAACAATAATAGTATATTAAGATACTAGTTTTAAAAGACCATATTTTATCGCACGAGCACGAAATTAGGAAACGACCCGCTTGAGGGGAGTTTCCTAACGTGCGAGTGCGCTAAATGTGTTTTAAAACATGTATTTTATACTATTTTTTCTATTTTGCACGTTTTTTAATGAAAAAGTTAATTTATTCAAGTCGCGATTAAAAGTTGGACGGCCATCTTGTCACTTTTGACGTCTGTATTATTAGGAATCCCATTCAAAACGGTGTCAAAATTCTTGCTAGCGAGCCTTGACATTGAACAAATTTGTTAATATCATAGCAATCAGTCAACAAAAGTAGTGTCGAAAAGAGCTTCTTTTCGACACTACTTTGCGTCTCGAAAAGACTTCTTTATGATACCAAAATAGAAAAAATTATTTATTACCACAGAAGCAAGCAATCATAAGTATTTTTAAATGTTACTTAAACATTATTCCCTATTTTACTGAGAGTCATAAAAATGCACATTGGCGCCCGAGGGGCAAACCGCGCTCTGAAATCAGTGTACAAACCATTTGCAATCCATGAAATCACATTGCAATCTTGTAATTATTTGAAATCTGTGTGCATTCCCTTGAAATCTGATTGCAATCCTTGAAATCTACCTGTATTCCTTGAAATCCATATTGAGTGTGCAATCCCTGTGTGTAACCTGTATTGAATATGTAATTTTTTCGCCATCTGGCAACATTGCGGGCCATTCGGCGGGCCTTCACAAAACGTATAAAAATACCAGTATCGCCGGTAATTCCCCGAGTAATTCCCATACCCTGTTTAGTCCAGCTTTTTTCTATTATACAAAGTGACTGTTATTATGGTATTGCGTTGCTCGAGGCGTTACTTTTGTGTTGATTTGAATGAAGTTTTAATTATTTTATAGTGGTGACATCACATTAAAAAGGTAAGAAATTGTTTAAAACTAAGTTTCACTTGGTATCAAAAGGAGGTTTCTATTTTAAGCTCGATTTTAAGTTATGATAACAATAGTAGGTATTACTATAAATTGTCTAAGACTTGGCTAAACATAAATATTATGTATTTATACCTAGGTCAATTTCATAGGCATGAATGTAGAACTTATATTACTTAATTAGATTTTTATACAAACCTAACCTGAAAAATATAAAATAATATCAGTCAGCTCACAAACACAAACTGCTACGTTGCCGAATTTCATTAAAACTATTAAAATTAATAGATATTTAATTTTCACATTTTTTTGGGAGGTATAAAATACAAAAATTATATGGGTTTTTAATTTGGGATTTTAGTTTCAGTATACATATTTTAGAAATTATTTCTTAGATTTTTTACTTCCTTCACAAGAGAAAGTAGGATACCTACTATAATTATAAAATATATATTACCGAGTATATTACCTATTAATATACAGGGAGAGTCATTGATATGGGCATATCAATGACTCACCCTGTATAAAAATTTACTTTCGATAGTTTTGATTTTGTATCTCTAGATCATGAAAAGCATAGTATCTCACTCGGTATCTCATTTTCGTCATTCTGTCTGTTAGTGTGTTGACGAGATAACATAAAGGGACACCCGAGGGGACACCATTGCTGTAAATAAAGTTCAAAATGACTTTGTGTTTGGAAGAAAAAAAATTATATAGGCATCCAAAATCCAGTAACGACAGGGATCGAGATTTAGACAACCTGGATGTAGAAGTTTGTGTAGAAACAGCTCTAAGAGATGCACTTAATGAGGCTAACAAAATTGGTTTACTATCCACAAAAGAGGATTGTTTATCTATCGACCTGGTACCAAAAAAGCCTGACGAAATAATCAATATGGAAACTGAGAGCGAAAATGAGAGTGACACCGATGATGACATAATTGTAGAAAAATATGATTTTGAAACAACACACATTATTGGAACTGAAACTGCACAAGAAAATAGGGACGGTACGTTGGAACCAAGGTTGGAACTAAAGGATTTATCAGCTAAAATTAAAGGCACTAATACTGATGAGAGTTCTCCTTACTTAAAAGTTACCGAGAAAGTTACGTTAGACAATAAGGACGTTATAATTAAAAAAACCGCTTTTTGCTGGTTACTCGATGAAAATTTGGGAAGATTAAGCAATGATAGATTAAGAAGATTTTTATCAAATAATAAAGGTTCGATTAAAGGTCATAAAAAAAAAGCCTCCGATGCAACTTTAAGTTATTTACCTAAAGAAAATAAAAAAAAGATACAAAGAGGTCAAAAAAAAAATTTTTACTTTTTGTTGTATCAGTAGATATGTAGGTACATCTAAGCATATTTACATATTTCATATTATTGCGGATAGAGTCCTGATGAGAAAATTCTGGGACAAAAGAATATCCCTCGGAATATCCTGCCAGCATTTTTAGAAAAAAAAAAACGAAAAAAACCTTAGTATCAGCAAAGAAAATAATAGCTTTGCGTAGCTATTATTTTCTTTGGTATCAGGTAATCTCTCGGGTAATCTAGTAACCTCTATTAAGGTGCCACGAGAGGTGCAAAGTTTTTTTTAGTCAGAGAGAATATAACTAAAAGCAGAGGCGACAGCCTGTCAATCGATCCATTTATGTTGATGTACCCATTTTTGGTGACCCTGACTCTGCTCTGTTGACAACAATCCCACTTAGTATCGCGAGAAAAATATTTTAAGCCAATGACAATGACATCTGATCACCTGAAATCGGCGCGGCTTTTTGATTTTGACAACTATACCCTTTGAGCTTCGATTGACAGGCTGTCGCCTCTCCTTTTAGTTATATTCTCTCTGTTTTAGTTGTCATGACTTGTCACCGTTTTACGAGCCGTTTTACGTTCAAACTAGGTGTTTCCATGGTAATGACGTGAATTTTTCTAAATGTTTTCCTTGTAGTCTGGGAGATGCTTGTCCCAGAATTTTCTCGGCACAACTGTATGTACATCTAAGCATCTTTTCATATTTTATATTATTGTATTTTATAATAATATATTATTTTCTAGATTATTATGGTTACGAGTTGTTTTTATTTGGGGTGATATTAGAATAATTCATTAGGATTTTAATGTTATTTTGTTATGTATTTTATTTCATTTATAGTTGCCATAGAAAATGTAACTTTTCTAATAGTGTGATATACTTTTTTAATAAGTTTTGGTTGTTAAGGACATATCATAAGTATCTGTAAAAAAACTGTCTAATTGGGATAATTAATAAACAGCTCTGAATAGTTTTTTGTTCTCTATTTTTGGGCTTAAAAAGATAGCATTACTTTAAATAATAGCTTATGTTTAAACATCATTTTTGTTTTAAATTGGCAGTATATCACATTATAAAAACAGAATATTTTTGTTTTATTCTTCTTTGCAATCCCTACATTCTTTCTGTAATCCATGAATTCTCCGTGCAATCTATGAAATCTTCGCAATCCCATTGAATTCTTTGCAATCCCCTTGAAATCATTGTAATCCCAGCACAATCATTGTATTCTTTTGTGAAATCCGTGAAATCTCTCTATTATTTTGAAATCAGTGTACAAATTTTGGACCGCGGTTTGCCCCTCGTTGGCGCCTTTGTTGTTGGGCCCGCTATATATAATATGGTTTAATTTTTTGGGTCAATCCAAGGGTCAATCCAATTTATGTGAATAAGGCATTTATTATCCAAAGAATAATAGTGAGATGCATTTTAGGCTTGCCCCCATTGCCACATTATTGAGAGGCTTTTATCAATCTAGGAATATTGACACTTTATATCTATTTGACCATAATGTACCTATGCTAAGCACCATGAAAGGTAGTGTCCATAAAAACTGTGATATTTATAAGTATAATACCAGAAGTCAATATTATTTTCATTTCCCATATGTGTGCCTAGTATTGTACAGGGTGTCCAGTTTTCGTGTGTTTTTCTATGCTAGATCCCTTATTATAAAAGATAGAAAGAAGCAGTTTGCGGCTTACTGTTCTATTTTTTTGTGAAACTTTCATTGCCGTAAGCCAAATTTTTACAGCCTGCTTGGTTTGTGATATACGGGGCGAAATTGAAAATCATCATTTTTTCAGCCTCGCCTGTATTTCGATAATTTGATAAGCTTTCGATAAGGCAACAATGGATTCTGATAGATTTTTTTATGTAGAATTCAGTGGCGTACTCAGTTTTTTTCCAGGTGTTACGGATTTTTAGATTTTGGCCAAACAGAATTATTTTTTAATGGAACACCCTGTATATTATTTTCTTATCTTACGCGCTTCCTTAAGGGCTTTTCAAAAATATATAATTCATTATGTTTATTTTTAGGAAAAGTTTAAAATTTTACATTTTTCGTAAAAAATATAGGTTTCCTTTGTAGTGAGCCGCCACTGTAAATGAAAACGAATGTATAAAATTATTTTGATTATTTTTTTAGGGTGGGTGGTCACTAAGCTTTAAAATATACTCCTGATAATAGTAATAACATATTTATTCATTTAATTTTTTTTTATTACATTGTCTATAATAAGTCATAGAAATTGCTCAAATTGCTCCCCAGTATGTTCGAGACACTTTTGACATACTGTTCGATTCTTCGTAAAAATCGTCACTGGTCATCCCTGCAAAAGCCTAAATGTCTAATGTGTGGCTTCTCGAAGTTGATCAATGTTTTGGTATCGCCTCTTATAAATTTGGTTTTCTATATACCCCCACAAAAAAAAATCTAATACAGAAAGATCAGGTGACCTTGGTGGCCACCTGACAGTGCCATTTGTACCAATCCATTTGTTGGGGAAAACGGCCTCTAAATACTCCCTCACTATTTGGGAATTATGACTCGGAGCGCCATCTTGCTGATAATATATATTATTCAGATAGGCGAGAGGGACATCTTCTACTATTTCCATCAAGGCGTTCTGAATTATAGCAAGGTGTTTATTTCCTGTTAAAGTCCCTTCATAAAGAAAATATTTAAGTCTAGTACCAAAAATGAAGCACGACACGCTAAATCCAAAGCGTCCTTGGCGCTCTCTCGGATAAATTACATGCTCATTTTCTTAACACCCGTGCCACTGTCTCGAATTATGCCTATTCTGAACCCCAACGCTCGTAAAATAAGCCTCGTCTGACCATACCACCATTCTTTCAAATTGTCTATAATCTTGCACCATTTGTAGGTACCAATTGTAGAAATTTATTCTACGTTGTGCATCACCGGGGTGCAAATGTTGGACGAGTTTATATTTGTAGGGTTTGAATTTATGTTTCCTAAATATTAGTTGCGTTCTTGATTTTTTTACCCCCACTTCCTCATAAAGTTTTCTGCATGACGAGGTTGGATTTGCCGTAACGAAGGCCACAACATTTATTTCGTCTACTCCCCTGTTTTCCTTGTTGCAAGACTTTGGCCTTGGTTTGTTGAATGATCCGTACTCAATAAGATTAGTTTGGATTTTTTGAAAAATTCTTTTATCTGGTTGCTGTCTCTCTGGATATCTACGAACAATGTAAAGAGATTACGAACATCTGATCATAAATAATGATATTTAAATAGTAATATCACAGCTTACTCATTACCTACTAGCTACTCATCATGCGGCGGCATCCTTTTATTCGGGAAAGTCGAGTGAAAATTTTAGAAGAGGGCCATGACTTAATATTGTTTTAAACGTCTGGGCATCTGAAAAATACTTTTTTCTTCAAACGTCAGTAAATCCGTCATTACTCGACTGTGTAGGCGGCAGTGAAGTTTCGTTTTTCCTCCGCCGGAGCTTTACTTTTCACTTTTCCGCCGGCGGAGGTAAAAGTGTTGTCATAGCAACATAGATACAATACAAACAAACATCAAAATAAGCGTCAACAACTCAAGAGTTATTAAACTAAAATTTGTATTTATCACTCAATTTGTGACTGCATTTCTAAAAATCACTAATTTAGGAACAAATTGGTTATTATTTAATCGAACTTACTCAATAACTGCTTATCAATACGAAATTAAAATGCAATCGAAAACGCAATTTTAAAAATATAATTATTGTTGACAGTGTCCACTGACAGCTTTATGTTACATTACTATAGCAACAACCTGAGCCTATTCACCGACATCGCACCGGTCTAAGCCGCCTTGCGAACCCACTTATCTTTAATAATAATTATTATTACTATTAAAAAGAGACGTTTTTGGATTAATTTGTCGACATTTGAAGAAAAAACAGCATATTTTATTTGGAGGAAAAGTTACTTTTCATGGCTTGCTCTCTATTACCAGCCTCACTCCGTTCGGCTGTTAAACACGAGCGCGCCATGAAAAGTATTACTTTTCCTCCATATAAAATAATATACTATTGACAGTTCATTTAATTTAAAATATGACGTTTTATCGTCTAAAATCCGTTTAAAAACGATTTTAAATGGCAAAATTGTATAAAAATCCGAAATTTCCGATCTTTCTAGGGCGATAGCCGTAGGTTCGGACGAATTTGTCGTGGATTTTGAAGCGAATATTCATTTTAAATTCAGTTCGCTTCGTGTCATTACATTGCCTGAAAAAATCACGAGACCGTGGAACTGAACCGCTCAGGGCACTGCCACGTAGGCGCAGTGCCCGACACTCCAACTTTCTAATTTCGGTAGAGATGAGTAGCTGGTAGTGTATAAGCTGTGGTATACACTTACGGTTACATATCTAATTACTAGCTTTTAATATTAATTATTTCTATTCAATGATTGTCAAAATTTACCTGTTAAAATACAGCTCTGAGGCTTCATTAGCATCTTCATTACATTGGATAAAACAAACATACATATCGTGCTTTTCGTAATTTCCGAATTTATTATTTTGTGCCATAATAAGCTTTTTAAGCACTATAAATGGCAAAATAAAAGTTCATGCTGGGCGGCATCGTTAGAGGACGCGAAGCTGATATGACTATTTTGAGTATTAAAAAACGTAAGGATATAAATAATAAAGATTTTTTTAAAACAGTATTGTGTCGTTAATTACTGCTCATAAAATCCATATTCCGATAATGCTTATGATATAACGGAGGGCAATTTGAGCAATTTATACGCCTTATAATAAAATAAAATAAAATAAAGAATAAATATGTCATTACTATTATCAGGTATATTTTAAAGCTTAGTGATCACACACTATAAAAAATTAATCAAATTAATTTTACACATTCCTTTTCATTTACAGCGGCAGCTCACTACAAAGAAAACGCATATTTTTACGAAAAATGTAAAATTTTAAACTTTTCCTAAAAATAAACATAAACAATTATATATTTTTGAAAAGCCCTTAAAGAAATAAATAAGATAAGAAAATAATATACAGGGTGTGCTATTAAAAAATCACTAAGTTCGGTTAAAATCTTAAAATCCGTAACTCCTGGAAAAAAACTGAGTACTCCACTAAATTCTACATAAAAAAGTCTATTAGGATCCGTTTTTACGTTATCGACATCTTGTCAAATTATCGAAATATAGCTGAGAATGAAAACATTATGATTTTCAATTTCGCCCTGTATATCACAAACTAAGGAGGCTATGAAAATTTGGCTTACGGCAATGAAGTTTTCACAAAAAAATAGAACAGTAAGCCGCAAACCGCATCTTTCTATCTTTTCTAATAAGGGGTCTAGCATAGAAAAACACACGAAAACTGGACACCCTGTACAGAACATGCCCATGTATCAAGGGGTGATACCTCGGGTGATACTGTAAAATAAATCATCGGCGCTGTTTGGAAACGTAAATAACCTCAACATTTAAAAACATATAGTTTAACTTTTGGATTTTACAAGCCTTTTATAGTGTTGAGAAATGCCTTACTTGCCTATGTGAGTTTTATTCTGAAATTTTAGGGTGTATTAACTTGATAGGTATATGCTTTTATTGATTATTGTATCCTAAGATGAGATATTTAAGGCTGATTTATAGTTGCAGTAACGTATGACTTAAGAAGTAACCGTAGCCGTAAACTTAAACAGTAGTGAAGCACCCATTTATAGTTGACGTAAGAAAATTAACGTGTTACCGATTTTAGGTTATGTTTTTTGTTTATTTATTTTAAGGGATATAATTATAACTTAAAAATATTTTACTTTTAAGATGGATGATATTATTTTAACTAGGGCAGCAGTATCATGTGTTTTTTTTGCTACTATCCCGAAAAATATTATACAAAACCTGACCAATTACAATTAATAGAAATGCCGATCACGTACGAAGGCCGACGATCTCGTCCGATTCGTTATGCCGTAACGTAAGAAATGAAAATAAACCATTTCTTACTTCTTACTGCATACGGCTTACTGCTTACTGCTAAGTCTTACGGAACTCTAAATGGTGACATTACTGACTGAATGTTTATTTTCCTTACGGCTTACTGTTACTTCTTAAGTGATACGTTACTGCAACTATAAATCAGCCTTTAAGCTGGATTTATAGATTGACATAACATATGCATAGCATAGACG
>MU182406.1:89510-109569 GCA_016904865.1 Pissodes strobi | reverse complement strand
AATAATAATAATAATAACAATAATAATAATAATAATAATAATAATAATAATAATAATAATAATAATAATAATAATAATAATAATAATAATAATAATAATAATAATAATAATAATAATAATAACCACTGAGTGGGTTAGCAGCCCGAGCAGTGTGAACCTCTCCCTGCTGTAAGAACTAGGAGAAACAGGTATTCGGGCGTGGCAGGGGACCAGACTACCCCTGTTCGGAACCGTCCTGAAGATCAGTCTGGCGCAGGGCCCAGTGGACTAAGCGGCGCTACCCTACGAACTAGCACCGCTACGCTAACGGATCTGGAACAACGAAGGAACACCAGTAATATAGATAGTCCGCACTCTGAAGGTGTTACCGAACACATGGTTCGCCCCACCCAAGCGGAAGATAATAATAGGAGACGGTTAAGATGGACCAACGACATGAACGAATATCTCTACCGTACCTATCTTACCATCACGAGAATGGAGACTACAAACGAACCTTACAGTGTCGAGCTTTACGAACGAATGGCGGCGATATTCCCGGAGCTTCGAGTTAAAACGCGTCAGAATATCCTTGACCAGCGAAGGCAATTATTTACACGCAACAGACTGAATGTTAACAGAATACAGGAAATTCGTACAGAAGTAGAAATCGATATAGGCATGCGACCCCCTGATCACCAGGACAGAGCCCCAGGACCGCTCCATCAAAATGAAGATGCCGACCCGAGGGTTGACGAGGCTAGAGGGTATCTCGAGAGGAATCTTACTCTCTACCGAGGACTGGACCCGCTGAGTAGACCAGGCCTGCCTCGCCTAACTACTAAAAGAGACACCACCAACATCTTAAGTGCAATAAATAGGCTAATGGCAGAAAAAGCAGATGAGATAAACAGCATCCTGGACTACCATGATCTCATATACTCGGGAGCTCGTACTGCTCTGGAAATGCACTGGCAAAGAATAATGAAAACAGATAGAAATGGAGAACCTAAGAAACCAAAATGGGAAGTACGTATTGAAAGGAAAATCGAAAGTCTAAGACAAGCGATAGGGCAGCTCCACCAATTCACGCAAACAGACACACCAACGAAAAGATTAACTAACAAAGTCCGTGAAATTATCAGAAAACATGAAGACCAAGATAGTCAAACGCCGCCACAAATCCTAGATAAACTTAAGCAAAAGCTAGCAGTGTACTCTAACAGACAGAAAAGATACAAAGAGTCTTACCAAAGAAAATATGAAAACCGTCTCTTTCACACTAGTCAAAAACACTTCTATCGCAGCATGTCCCAACCTCAACGAGATGAGGCAGGGGAGTTACCATCCTCAGAGGATGCCATCAGATATTGGGCGGACATTTGGGAGAACCCGAGGACCCATTATCATAATGCGAGTTGGCTTGTGGAAGAGAAGAAGGCTGCAGATAGAACTCCGGTGATGGTCTACAACACAGTGACCGAGATAGATGTAAGAAAAGCTGTCAGTAACACTGCAAATTGGAAGGCACCAGGGCCAGATGGGATCCACAATTACTGGCTGAAGAAATTTCACGCACTGCACAAGAGCTTAGCTGATCTGTTGACAATCGCCATACGTGACCCATCACAACTGCCAACTTTTCTCAGCACGGGTACAACATACCTCCTCCCGAAATCATCCCCTGCATCTAAGGATCCCGCAAAATATAGGCCCATCACATGCTTGCCAACCTTATACAAATTACTAACCTCAATCATATGTACTCAGATCTATGAACACCTAGATAGACACAAGCTGCTACCCAAAGAACAAAAAGGATGTAGAAGAGGAAGTCAGGGATGTAAGGAGCAACTCACTATAGATGCTGTAGTTAGTGAAGAAGCAAAGCAAAGGGGAAAGGATCTATATGTCGCATATATAGATTATAAAAAAGCATTTGATAGCATACCCCACTCCTATCTCATTGAAATGCTTAAAGTATATAAAATAAGCCCATCAATTGTTACCCTACTACAGCATCTAATGCCGCAGTGGAAAACGAACCTGCATTTGCAATCCGGAAGGTCTTACACTCATGTGGGGAGAGTCAATATAAGAAGAGGTATTTTCCAGGGGGATTCTTTGAGTGCGTTGTGGTATTGTATCACACTAGCCCCTCTCTCCAGAATGTTGAACAAACAAAAAGTAGGATTCCGACTCCACAACGGACAACAAATAGACCACCTCGCCTATATGGATGATATCAAGCTTATATCAGCCACTGAAAAAGGACTTGATACGCTGCTAAGAACAACCAGGAAATATAGCGAGGATACAAGAATGGAGTTTGGCCTAGATAAGTGCAAAATTAGCGCAATGAAGAGGGGAGTATGGGAACAACATCCGGGATTTCATCTGGAACCTGACAAAGTTATAACAGCTATGAATAGGGCAGAGAGCTACCAGTACCTAGGATTAGATCAAGCTCGAGGTATAAGCCACACAAAAATGAAGACTGTGATAAGGAAGAGACTGACGGACAGGGTTAAGGCTATCCTCAAAACTCACCTATCCGCTGCAAACAAAATAAAGGCTATCAACACCTACGCTATACCGACGATAACCTACAGCTTCGGAATAGTTAAATGGTCTAAAACCGATCTTCATGAAATAAACCGAGCTGTCAGAGTCCTGTTCACGAAGTATAGAGCTAGACATCCAAAGAGCTCCATCGAACGATTCTATCTACCAAGGTCAAAGGGAGGAAGAGGTGTTGTAGATCTAACCGAGTCTCATCAACGGCAAATTGAGGAGCTTCGAAAATTTTTCTATCGGAAAAGTGAGACATCGGCGTACCACCGCAACCTCGTCAGATCGGACAGAGGACTCACGCCCCTGAACCTGGCAGATGAGGAGTACAACCCCTTACAAGAAGTAGCCACTGTGGAACAAAAGATACGGGATTGGAAATCGAAGGAACTGCACGGACGATACCCATCAATACTTGACCTTGACCAGATTGACACCGATGCCTCGAATGCCTGGCTGAAAAAAGGTAGCCTGTTCGCGGAGACAGAGGGCTTTATGATGGCAATTCAAGACCAAGTATTGCCCACTTTAAACTATCGAAAATATATCATCAAGGACCCGACTGTGCGCGAAGATAAATGCCGAATCTGTCATAATAAATCAGAGACGATAGCACATATAATATCAGGGTGCACCAGCCTCGCCCCGACGGAGTACCTAAAGCGACATGACAGTGTGGCAAGAGTAATCCATCAGGAAGTATGCAAGATCGCGAACCTTTTGACTGAAGTCCTTCCACACTACACCTACACTCCAGAACCAGTCATAGAGAACGACGCGTACAAGATCTACTGGAACCGAACAGTATTCACGGACCACCCAATAGAACACAACAGGCCAGACATAGTGGTTCAGGCCAAGGGTAATAAAACAACTTACCTGATAGATATTGCTGTGCCATCCGCCCATAACATCGTGGACACGCAGGTGGAGAAGGTCCGGAAGTACATGCCATTAGCGGCAGAAATCAAGGCGATCTGGAACCAAGAAAAGGTAGTTGTTACACCAGTGGTCGTAGGCGCGACCGGGGAAATACCTTTAAAATTACATAAGAGTATTGAAACTCTACACTTACCTCCAAAATTATACATGGAACTGCAAAAATTCGCCATCCTTGGAACATGCCATATAGCTCGTAAGGTCTTAAATGTAGAAACCTGAAACGAAAACTAAACGTTTAGGCACTTGCATTACAAGCCGTGTCTAAACTACTTACCTGAATTATTCAGAGAATATACAAAATAATAATAATAATAATAATAATAATAATAATAATAATAATAATAAGATGCTTTATTGTTAAAAATTTTCACAATTTGTAGACAAAGCTAGAGCTAGAGGACAAAACATACAAAACATATAAAAACACAAATAGAAACATACAATGAAAAAAAAAAGAAAAACCTAACTATAACAGATCTTTATACAATTCTGCAAATTGTACGTGGTGAAAATATTATATAAAATATTAAATATCAAAATATTTAAACATCAAATACTAAACACTAAACACCAAACATTTTAAACCAGTATGTAAGATGCTCAAAATTAAGTATTAATAAGAAAAAGTCGTTTACTGCGTATAAGACTCTCTCCAGTAAGTATGACCTCAAATTCTCAAAGCTCTGCGAAATGCGGGAATAGTATATTAAGATACTAGTTTTAAAAGACCATATTTTATCGCACGAGCACGAAATTAGGAAACGACCCGCTTGCGGGGAGTTTCCTAACATCAGGGCCTGTTTTACCATTAGGCCCATAGGCCCGGGCCTAGGCCCCAATGACAAGTGGAGCCCAAATGTGCAACATAAAAAAACTACATAATTATAAGAATATTTTTTAAAATATACATTTCCCTCGATAAAAAAATCATACTGTTTCGCCATCCTTATAATCTGAACTCCAAAACAAAACTAATCTTTTTTAAACAAAAATATCAACTCGACAAAACGTAGGCTGATAAAAAAAACATTTTATTAAAAATATACCAGCACAAAATACAGACAAAGTAAGTGGGTGTGCGAAACAATTTTGACAGTAAAAAAAATAGGCACTTACAAAGTTCAGCATTTTACGAAGTTAAAGTAAACAGCGAAAAAATTAGTAGTTAGTGTATAGTCCCAAGTCTGGCTGTGTTTTACTCTTATGTATCCAAACTTTTTCCGCAGAGAAGTGTTAACGTTAACCTCAGTGTATTTCTGTTATTTTAAATATTATTTTATTTTTACTAATTTATGCTTGTTCAATAATTTTTTTAAAAATCTTATATTGTGTTTCTTTTCTAGTTTTTCTAAAATCTGTTATTTTTCATTAAAATTAATGCAAATTTACACTTAATTTAAATCTGAATAAAAAACTACATTATAATTAATGTTTTCAGTTCGAAATGGAAAAAAAAATTAAGTGGCAGCCGAAGTCATATTGGAGCCCGAAAATTTGCTAGGGCCTAGGGCCCAACTCCTTGGAAAATAGGCCCTGCCTAACATGCGAGTGCGCTAAATGTCTTTTAAAACGTGTATTTTATACTATTTTTTCCATTTTGCACGTTTTTTTAATGAAAAACATTAATTCATTCAAGTCGCGATCAAAAGTTGGACGTCCATCTTGTCACTTTTGACGTCTGTATTATTAGGAATCCCATTCAAAACGGTGTCGAAATTTTTGCTAGTGAGCCTTGACATTGAACAATTTTGTTAATATCATAGTAATCAGTCAACAAAAGTAGTGTCGAAATGAGCTTCTTTTCGACACTACTTTGCGTATCGAAAAGACTTCTTTTTGATACCAAAATAGAAAAAAGATGTTATTGACTTTATTTCAAATGGCAGATAATTGTGCATTTTTTTGCATTATACAGTATAGAGCGTTTAACTAACTCTGAGCGTGGGGTTGGCAGATAAAGATCATGCTACTTATTCCTAAGTGTATAGTTGTGAGATGGCCTTTCTGGAATAGCAGATACGTGCTTGCGGATTAAGTAAACGGATTCAAATATTAATAAGGAATGAAGAGTTGATTTGGTTAAATATTTTAAAGAAATCCTGGAAGTGAGTTCTACTGTTTAGTCTCAGTGAGTATCGAGCAGCTCTCTTTTGTAGTTTGAAAATACGCTCAAATTGAGTCGCACAACATGTACCCCAGAATGCAAGGGCGTATCGGAGGTGCGACTCAAAAAGGGCATAATCGACTGTTCCAGCAGTTGACAAGTTAAACTCCCTGGAAACCGTTCTTAGCGCAAAACAGGCAGAACTTATTTTTTTTTATAAGGCATCGATGGGCAAGTCCCACTTTAAATGGTTGTCCACAACAAGCCCCAAGAATTTCACAGATTCAACTACGTCAATAGTGGTGATATTAAGTATAAAAGATTTATATGACAAAACTTTAGTTTTAGAAACGTTGAGGCACAGGAATCGCACCATGATTTAATGGTTATTAAGTTACTAGATACAGTTCTGTGAAGCTCCATAATATCCGGGTTGCTCCAAGTGAAACTAGTATCGTCCGCAAAGTGACAAACTTTACCGCCAATGTCCAGACAAGCAATGTCTTTGATAAACAGGAGAAACAAAATAGGGCCTAGTACTGAACTCTGCTGATGGGGCACTCCACAATCTATTAGCTTGCAAGAAGACATCGACGTATCAACCCTCACAAGATGAGATCTGTTGTTAAGATATGACTTAAAACATTCGAGAGGCACTCCTCTGAATCCGTAGTAATGCAATTTGTTAATTAAGATATTATGATTCACACAATCGAAAGCTTTAGAGAAGTCACAGTAAATTGTTACTGTAGAGTGATGGTTGTTCAGGTTAGAGTATACATAATTAAAGAGGGAAAACATAACAGCATTTGTGCATTTGTTGCTATAAAATCCAGTTTGATGGGTAGTAAGTATTTTATATTTAGAGAGAAAAGATAGAAGCGTTTTTTTAACCAATCGTGCAATGATCTTTGATAATGTGAGAAGGAGTGCAATTGGGCGATTCGAAGCTTGGTCTTTATCTCCTCCTTTATACAAAGGAGTAATTATTGATGTCTTAAGGCAGTTTGGAAAAACCCCATGAATGACTTGTTAATTAAAATAGTAATATGGTTTAATGTTCATTCCGACAGGTTTGAGAACATTTTCAGAGTAAGCCCATCAGTACCAAATGAGGATTTGTTTTTAATGTCTTTAATTATACTGCAAAGCTCAGCAAATGCTACAGGCGTAAAGAAAAAACTGTGTAAATTCACATTAGCATTAGATTAGAGATATATGAAAGTGGATCATGAGGAGTTATGGTGTTCATTAAATCTCTAGCCACATTTACAAAGTAATTGTTTAGGTTTTCAGTTGAATTAGCTATTGTGCCAGACGAAGAAGTCTTATTCCTTAAGTCATTCACAATAGACCATGATTCTTTTACAACGTTACCGGATTTAGCCAGCCTCTCATTATAATAAATGTCCTTCGCAGCTTTTATAGCCTTATGATAGACTTTTCTGTAAAATTTCACTTAATCATGGAAGAAGACGCTGTCCGAGTATTTTTTTTAAGTGAGAATGAACGCATGTTCTTTGCAGATATGCGCAAGGCTTAAGTTGACCAGGGTTTATGCTGTTTAATTTTGATAGGCCTAAGAGGAAAGGATTTGAACGCCAGAGTCCAGAGTAGATAAAGTTTTTATAAAACTAGAAAATTTGGTATAGACATCATCAGAGAGGACAACCCAATCAGTTGTTAGACATAGGTGCTTGAAATTTTAAAAAATTTTGGTCGAAAAAATACGGCATAATTTGCGTGAGGCAATTTTGCATTTCGATTTTACCGAAAATTCTGTTAATACTGCCTCATGATCAGAGAAACCTGAATTAAAGACAACACAGTCAACGAATTCTGGATCAAAAGATGAGACGATATAGTTTATAGTACTAGAACTAATTTTGGTTATTCTAGTTGGAGACTTAATATGCATGATTATACCACAAGAGTCGAAAATGGACCGAAGAGATTCTTGAGCCGCACACACGCTGGAAAAGTCAACATTAAGGTCGCCACGTCGCCACACAAAATTAATTTGCTTTTTTAAGGCAGGGACTCAAGCAAGCTCAGTAAATGTGATATACACCCTATACACGTCAGCGTCAGGTGTTCTGTATAGGGATGCACGATATATTCCGATACATCGAAAATATCGATATATATATATCGACACTTAAATATCGATATTTTGGCATCGATGGATTTTAAGTCGATATTATCGTACATCGATATATGTGATAACGATATACGATATATCGTCGATATATCGATGGATACGTCACAGCGCGATAGTTACGCGCACTGGCGCAATTACTCATTTTACGTTTCGTCTTCTTTTCATCTATGACTATGACGTCACATTCACAAACACGAACGAGAGATCGAAAACTGTGCTTTCGTCATTTTCCAAGAATATAGTCATAGATAAATATATATATAAGGGCAAAAATACAGTGGCTCTAAGGCACAGTATCCAAGAACCACTACCAGTATCGCCATCTATTGGATCCCAATAAAACAACGTTTTTGGCATTGTTTTCCTCTAGTTTTTTACGAACTTGTTCTGTTATTCATTTTTTTTTTACGTTAAATTATGATTTGCAGTGCTTTTAATTAAAATTAGCTATATTGACAAATTTATTGGTTTGGGTTTCTTGATAAATGGTTTTCGCGAATAGTTGACACCATTCACAACTTCAAAAGACCATGTCAGCTTAGTTCAGGTAAAACATCAAAGAAGTCGCAACTGTATTCGCTGATTCTTTTATCCGGTGGTTCCTCATCCTCATAATACTATTTTTATTTTACTTTTATATACTTGTTATCGTTTAATTAGCCTGTTCCTTTTATGTTATCCTGTTCTGTGTCCTTATTGTTCTTAAAAATTTGGCTTGTTTTAGTAATTTCGGTGTTTAGTGATTGATATGGCTCCAAGCGCTTTGTGGCAGTATTTCACAAAGCTTGACAAAACATCGGCAAAATGCAATTTCGGCGGCAAGAAAATTCAAACATCGGGCAATACGAGTAATTTGTCAAGTCAAGTTGGCTTAAATATTTACAAGATATATGTATATGATAGATGATAATTATGATATTATGTAGAATGTAGATAAGCTTAAATAATAGTTATTTATATTTTACGATACATCGATGAAATTTGACCGATATTTTCGATGTATCGATGGTTAGGAAGCGATATTTTTTACTCATCGATGTTTTAGTATTCGATACATCGATATTCGATATATCGATGTTTTTGAAATTTTGTGCATTCTGTAAATACAAACAAGAAAACAAGATAGAGGTCATAAGCATTATGAGCATTTTAAGATCCTTTACATAAATAGAGCACTATATAACAATCGACCTCTCCTATTGGTCGATCCATCTCGTATTACAGTATGTCTTCCGATGCAATCAATTTGGGGCAAGAGCTCTCGTGGTCGAGAGGTTTAGATGGCTGGCTCTCACCTGGAAAGCCCTTGTTCAAACCCCATTGCTATTTTTTATTATTATTTTTTAAGATTATGTTTCTAAATAGTTTTTTTTCTAGATTTTGGGTATGTCTTGGGTTAGTTAGTTTCGTTTTCTTGAGCCCCCGTAGCGAACGAAGCGAGCGGAGGGCCATGCGGATCGACCAATAGGAGAGGTCGATTTTTACATAGTGCTCTATTTGTGTAAAGGATCTTAAAACGGACATTATGATAGGCGATGGAAAATTCAAATATTTTCTCAGACAATAAATTATAGAACTTAGTCAGTGCCTAAAAGTCGTTGTTAGTAGACATTATCATAGTACCTCCATGATATAAGTTATTTCTATTAAATCTAGTTACTGCCAGAGACAAGGTAGAGACTGGTAACCCTAGATCATATATATGATCTAGGCTGCTAACTGGCCCTGTAACTGTATCCACGGTTTTCATCTCTTTTTGTTTTACGAAACTTTCTATACTTATTTCCTTGTCATTCATCTAGGCAGGCGAACGTAGATGGTGAAATCACCGCTTTCCTCGTGGTTACCAAGTTGCCTCCACGTTTGATTAAGAAACAAAAGATATACCATAAATCAAACATTTTCATTTTGACAACTCTGCACCAGAACGGTGACGCCCGCCGATGATCAGCCAGGTTTGGTATTTTTGTAGTAGCCGCTTTGATTGGTTTTGCTGTTTACGTAAATTATTGACTTTTATTTGTGATTACAGTATATTATTTAATTTGTGCTTTTTAAAAGATAATTTAAGGTAATAGTGAAGTGTGAATCTGCATCGTATTTGTCCTTATATTATTTGCATTTGTCATTCAGTTGAACTTATGCCACTTTCGATTGTCTTTGCTTTCATTTCTTAAAAAAAGATTAACTAGAAATAATAATAATCGAAAGTAGCATTAGTGCTATTTAATTAAATTTGAGTCAAATCCACATAATCAATAATTGAAAGCTTTTACAAAACTGATAATGATAATAAATATTTGTGTTTATATTAAATTTAATAAGAGGTAAGTAAGGAAGATTCATAGTCTATTTGGCCAGTTTTACAATGACAGCGTCCGCTTCGTGCGCCATCTGCGTTCACCTGCCCTGAAGACAGACAAAGAAGACATGGCAGCTTTCCCTCTCTCGGATGATTTATTAACATTGAGTTGCGCGTCTCTCCCTTGTATCTGTTACTGCAGTATAATTTTTGACAAACACAGGCTCATCAACATTTAACGAATGTCTGTTATGGCAATAATTTGTGAAAAATTAAGCTCTTCTAATAAAATAAATAATTCATAATTCTGTTTTGTGTCTTTAATATTTGCTGTCAATCGGAAAAAAAAATATTTGCTGACTTTCACTGACCTTCTGAAGATGTTGAAGTATCTCCGATGAAAAAAAGACCTGAAGGCAGAGAGATCCGTTTCAACCTCAGCCGAACCAATACCGTAGGCGTCGTGGAAGCGATAATACAACTTACGCAAGGAGTCCACGTCACTAGAAAGTCCCTCTGAAGCTAGAGCTAATTTGATGCTAGTGTTGGCGTGCCCTTCAAAACACACACTGGAGGCTTGGTCATGGAGATAGGCAGGGAATAGCTGAAGAGCCTTTAATAAGGAGGGGAACCTCTGTCTAGCCAGCAAATAACGACCATTAGTCGCATCCGAATCTTGCGACAGCCGCACTATCGGTGGAGTTATTGGGTCCATATCCAGCCCACCATCCCTCTTCGCACTTTTCTCCACAAGAACCTCCAGATTCTCCAGCGCAAGAGACTTACAGGCAGCCAAAGTTTCCCTGTTATGGCCAACCCCAACAGACCTCAGCCCCCCCGCCCCCCTGGTATATGTGCAGATGTTGAGTCAGAGCGTGGTGGTAGGCTTCGGCCGTCCAAAGTGCTTGGTACATAATGTTGATAGCCAGTGGTCGAAGTACTTGCTGCAGGCGGCGGTACCTTTAAGGGTGTTAAAGATGTATTGGCAGTGACTATTTCAGTACCCGGCGGCCACATACTTACGTCCTTAAGCTGCTTTAGTTGGCTTATTTTCGGCACACCAACCTTGAAATCGGAGTGTGAGCAGTCCTTATTCTTCAACATTGGAAAGCATCGTATAAAGTCAGTAGTTTTTGTTTGGCATAGTTTGCAAGCTGGTTTGCTGTATAAGGTTTGGGATCTTGGACACTACCACATAATGCCAGTCTTCTTTTATGGGGGATATGTGAGGTGTGGGAGCAATGACTTTAGGAGAAGTAATAACCACGTGTCATAGTTATCTGTATGAATCTGACTCGAAATCGAAATCGATTTTTTTACTGTTGGTGGGTTACTCTTAATTATTGCTTTGTCTTTGGCAGCCAACTGTTCTATCGTGCGTGCCATTTGATTTACACTTTTTCGCATATCGTCCATTTCCTTCAATAACTCTTGCTTTGATGAGTCGTGAATCTGAACTTTAACAGACTCATCATGATTGTCCATAAAAATAGATGACAGATTGAATATATCTTGCTTCATTTCCTTGATCGAATGGAATAAAGTTTCTAGTCTATTATCAGAGAATCTGGTATGGAGACTGTGAATGTCATCTATTTTTTTGTATAAAATTTTCCATTTGGAGTCATGGTTACTCAAGGTGTCGTAAATTTCAGAAATTATTGGAAGAAGGTTATTGCTTTGCTTTAGACAGGTTCCCAGAGCTGCGACATTTTCCAGAGAGATCTGCGATTCTTTTAGTTGTGATACTTTGTCGTGAAGGTATTTTAACGTAGGAGAGTCACAACAAATACTGCAGAAAAATCTAATATTGTGGTACTTTTGTTGGTAGAGCACCTTTGTTGTTGCCTTAACCAGCCCAATACAGGTCATACAAAAATTTCGGCGACACTCCCCACTACAGCGAAGTTTATATTTATCCTTTTCTGCGTCGCCTCTCTGGCAGGAATCACACTTAAGCTCAGCCATTTCAAAATTAGTGTTCAATGATTTTAGATAAAAGTCAATGGCAGCTGAACAAAGTCAAGTTTGTCTAAGCCGGAACCAATAACAGAACAGAAACTATAAATTAACCAGGGAAACGCGCACAGGGAAAGTTAACACGCCGTAAGTTTTAAGTTCAAAAATTTTAAATAAAGGTCAATAGCAGCAAAACAAGGTCAATTTTAGTCAAACGGGAAAGCGTAAACTAGCACGTCGACACTATACCGAAATATTAAAATAAATCAAAACAAAACAAACACTCAATATCGGCTGAGCCAACGAACGGAAACATGACCGTCCCGTATGACTGCTGCTTCGTCACTGACATAATATTTTAATTCTAAACGATTATTTTAACACTGCACTTTTAATGTTCTTCGGCTTCATGCAGTCCTTCCTGGTGGACATCCTAGGTTCCTAGTCCTTGTTCTGGTTCTTTAGAGCATCACCTCGTGGATCTTCCTTAATGGCATTTCCTCTATGGTAATTCTTCCTATGTTTCTGATCATTTTCTGCGTCCTCATCAAGTACCTGAATAATTTCGTCGCTGTCTCCTGTATTCTCCGTTCTAGCGGTCTTTTCTCGGCTTCTCTGTACAGCTGTCTAGTCGTGTTGAAATCCTCCCATCTGCAATTCATGATCGTCCTTAGCAGTTTCCGTTCCAGCGTGAGTAGCTTCTCTATGTTGGTCTTTGCTGCGGAGCTCCAAACCGACGCGGCGTACATGGCTATTGGTCTGACGTAGGTGTTGTAGAGTCTGATCTTGATGTCCTTTTCCAATCTTGATTGCCTGGTGATGTAGGGGTATATTGCGCTCGCTGCTAATCTTGCTTTTTTTACTGGCGATCTGCAAGTTGTTCTTGAACATCAGCTTGGCGTCCAGCGTGACTCCTAGTTACTTGACGGTGTCCTAGTTCTCTATCCGTGTCCCGTTGATCATGGTATGTGTCGTTTCTCTACTGTGTTTTTGGTTGAAGTTGATCAGTTGGGTCCTGTCCTCGTTGATCGTCAGCTTCCACTTCTTGAAGTATTACGCTGTCTGCGTGACATGTTTCTCTATTCTCGGCATGGCTGCTATCTGCTGGGTTGATGTATAGAACGCTACGTCATCCGCGAAGAATGCTATTTGGTTGTTCAGCTTCCTTGGCACGTCATTGATGTATACTCGTATGTTGCACAGCATCGGCGACATCACACTTCCTTGAGGAAGTCCCTGCCTTATTGTCCGTGTCCTTGGATCTGTCCCGTTGATCAGCGTTGATGTCGCCCTGTCCTTTGGGTAGCTCATGATGATTCTCGTAATGGCCGGTGTTATCCATGCTTCGGGCATCTTTGTGGTCATGGCCTCCCGCCATACGATGTCATAAGCCTTCTCCAGATCCAAAAGTGCAGCTGTCGTGCTCTTTCTGTGTTGTTCGCTGTCATTGCATGGTCCACTATCCTTGCAAACTACATGGCTGTTGCTTTTCCTCGTTGAAATCCGAACTGCTCTGGTATGATGGTTCCTAATGTTTGGAGCTCCGCGTTGATCATTTTGTTTAGCATCCTTTCGAATACCTTTCCAAAGGTGGATAGCAGGGAGATGGATCGGTACGATTAGGTTTGGCTCCTGTCCTTTCCTGGTTTGGCGATGACGATGATCCTGACAATTTTCCATATCCTCGGGAAGTTGTGCACCTGTTCAAGGTATTCATGCTGTATGTTAGCTGGACAAGGGCTTTATTTGCCAGGAACTTGGCCACCGAACATTGTTCGGTGACTTGGCCTCCTTCATGACTAATCCGTCCGGTCCTGGCGTTTTGTACGGTCTGACTCTGTTTATGATCCTCCTTAGCTCTCTGGGCCTCAGGAATATTCTTCTCGTGTTCTGCAGTGGCAGCGCTGCGATCTCGACCGTTGGCCTTTGCACTCTTCTTTTCGTCCTGTCATCTGATAGATTCTCCGTCAGGCTGCTGATATTGGCGAACTAATCAATTAATGCCTCCGCCTTTTCTATCATGTCCGTGATGATGTGTTCGTCACTTTGATCGGCGGGATTGTCCAGGCGCTGTTCCTGTTTTTCATTTTCTTGATGTGTTTCCAGATGTTGTTCTCTCTGCTTGCGGCTGTGATTCTGTTGTTCCAGGCATCGGTATTATTTGAATACATCATGGCTCGGCTAAGTTCGCACTCTTCCAGGTAAGCTGCTCTGTCATTAGGGTTACGTGTTTTCTGATATATCCTGCGTAGTTGGTTCCTTCTCGCGATCTGTTCCTGAATATGTAGGGGCGGCTTGTCCTGCTTCAGGTCAGGGTGCCTGGGAATGCTGTGTTCCTTTGCGGCGCTTTTTATCATGGTCATGACGTCAATGACATCAACTATCTTTTCAGGAGTGTCCAAGCCGCGAGTTATCCGTAACTCCACGATGATTTCTCTCCTGAAATTTGTCCTGTCGGCGGTCCTGTAGGTGTATGTGCAGCCCCTAGGGTGGGGCTGCAAGGGCTGGCTGATGCATCGTATTGAACATTGATGGTGATCAGACTGCAGTTCCGTCATAGTGGTTATTGCGGCCTTCACGGGGGGCGCGCATATATTTTATTCTTAAAGATCCTAACGAGTCCTACCGCCATAATATACTATATTTGTATTTTTTTTAGTTCATACAATGCCCACGGCTCACTTCGCTCGCTCTATGTCGCAACCAAACAAAACTAACCGAAACTAACCGAAGGCATGCCCAAAATCAAGGAAGCAAACGTTTTATAAACATAACCCTAGAAAGGACTTCCGGTTCGTTGTCGGTCGAGGGAACACGTGTCGGATATCGGCCCTTTCGTCTTCAACTTCATATACATATATGATCAGTTTGGGGGGCGCGTGGTGAGCGTTCGGGAAACGTTTTGATTCCCCGAGGAAGAATCGGACGTCCTGCCGGGAGTTTGAGCCCCGTGCATGTACAAGATTTTAATGTTTGTGAACATCCAGCTGGTGGTGTTCGAACCTTGAAACAAGCCGTGCATGTACTAGTCGGTGCCTCCTGGAGTTCATACTCGACATACTGGAGATTCAAGAAATAATATCTCTGTCCACCAGGGTGTAACCAATCTGGAAGGGTCGCTTCAGCTCTTGCTAAGCCCGGGCAGGGGTCTTTACTAGCTGAATTGGGTGACTGTTAACATTATAAACCCACACATTTTACGCTATTTTGATATTCTTTGGGAGGATTATCGTAGATTGGACACTTTTACAATTAACTAACCATGGGAGAATCATTTTTTTTATAAAAAATCATTAAAAACTTGTAAAAAACTGCTATAAATGCTACTACTTTTCACTGCGGACTTTCAATTTATTATTTTGTTTTTATTGAAATCGCGCAGACGGCGCAGGGCAGGTTTGTAGACCTCGCTGGGTTGCCACATTTATTCTTTAATTCTAAATGATTTTAAATTAAAAGGGTATATGTTATTTCCCAGTTTGACAATTTTATGTTAGTCAATACAGCAAAATTACAACAAATAATGTAAAAATAAAGAACAAAATTCAAAATAAAACAGTTACGGGAATAGTGGGCGCGCGCACACTTGGGTTATTTTGTGTATTTATGGATTAAACACGGTTCTCTAGTTCATTAGCGTCTTGCCGCTGTGGGAAGCCTGATCCTCGTCAATGTTGTTTACACATATTTTCACTTCACGCGTTTGTATAAAACGTTTCAAGAAAAGCAGGGATGTGAGAATTTGGCTGAAGTGGCGAAGCTCGCGTCTCTAGAACGCAAAGTAATTGGTTCGACGCCCGGTCTTTGCAAGTCTCTTTTTATTGGATTAGTTAGTTTGGGTTAGTTTTTGTTGGTTGCGCCTCGCAGCGAGGGGAGGGCATAGTATGAAGTTAAAATGTAAAAATACAAATGTAAACATTAAAAAACGCATGTAGGGCCATAAACTGTGCAGTTCGGCAGAAGTCGGGCATCAACTTTCGCTTAGCTGAAATGAGTTATGTAAAAAATATTTATTTATTTAGTATAGAGCAACCTCTCCAAATACAAAATCATAAAAAAAATTCTGCGAAAATGCATCATTTTCATTTTTTCGACTCTAAAATAATTGAAATCAGTTACCTACGTGAAAACATGTTTTTGTTTTACATTCTAAATATTTTTCTAAACATAATACCCCAAAAAACTTCTTGCGGAAATAAGGCATTTTCATTTTTTGCGTTAGTTTGGTTAGTTTAGGTTAGCTTTGGTTAGTTTGGGTTAGCTTAGGTTAGCTTCGTCTCGTTTAAGCCAATACGCATTTGCGTGAAGAAAGGCTTGCGCCAAGCGCAAGCCTTTCTTTACGCAAGCCTAGGCGATACAATTTCGCATAGCTTTGGTTAGTTTAGGTTAGCTTTGGTTAGTTTGGGTTAGTTTAGGTCAGTTTCGTGTCGTTTAAGCCACTACGCACTCGCGCGAGGAAAGGCTTTTTTCACGCGAGCCTTGCGAAACAATTTTGGTTAGCTTGGGTAAATTTGGGTTAGCTTTGGTTAGTTTGGGTTAGTTTCGTCTCGTTTAAGCCACTACGCACATGCGTGAAGAAAGGCTTGCGCGAAGCGCAAGCCTTTCTTGACGCAAGCCTTGCGAAAAAATTTCGGTTAGCTTGGGTAAATTTGGGTTAGCTTTGGTTAGTTTCGTCTCGTTTAAGCCACTACGCACTTGCGACAGTGGTTAGCTTTGGTTAGTTTGGGTTAGCTTAGGTTAGTACGTCTCGTTTAAACCACTTCGCACTTGCGTGGCGCAAGCCTTTCTTCACGCAAGCCTAGGCGAAAACAATTTCGGTTAGCTTGGGTTAGTTTGGGTTAACTTTAGTTAGTTTGGGTTAGTTTTGGAAAGTATGGGCTAGTTTTGGTTAGTTTGATATAGTGAAGAGACAAGCGCGCTTGTCTCTTTACTTTGGTTAAATAGGGTGAGTCTCGATTAGTTTCGGTTAGTCTGGGTTGGTTTTGGATACTTTGGATTAGTGTCGGTTAGTTTGGGTTAGCTGTGGGAGTTTTGAAATGTATTACTAAACAGCCTCATTTGTGACTTTTTTTCAATTTTTGCCGTCAAAATTGCTCTGCGCAATATGTAACGTGTCACAAAACACTTTTAATTAGATAGTATTACATGTCACACAAAAAAAAATTGTAAAATTCAAAAAGTGCGCAAAGCAAACATTTACCGAGATATTTTCTATTTTGGTTAGTTTTGTTACTTGTGATTTTTGTATTTGTTAACAATTATGGTGTTACATAGATTATGATATATATTTCAGTTTGGCAACACTGCAAACGTTTCGTGTTCTTCATTATTCTGTCAATAACCTTATTATAAATTATTATAGTTTTCGTATTGAAAGTAGTGAATATTAGGAGGAAAATAATTGTAAGGTCAAGTTTTCCAAGCAAATTTTACTTTTAATCTATTCTAGACAGCATAAGCTATGGATTAAAATTGAAAAAAAACTAAAATGGTTGGGTTTATAATATTAACAGGACCCCTGAATTGCTCACGCAAAGGCCAACAGCGAGTTGTAGTCGTAGTACTACTACTATAACCCTAAAAATCGCATGTCTTGCCACTGGAATCGAACCTGGACACAAGAATCTAGGTACAGCCCCGCAACTCTGAGCAGAGTAATGTGGGTTACCTAAATTCACTTTTCGCATGGCCCTCCGCTCGCTACGGGGCTCAAGTAAAGGAAACTAACCAGGTGCTAACCCAATCTAACCCAAGACATACCCATAATCAAGAAAAAAACTGTTTAGAAATATAACTTTAAAAAAAATAAAAAAAAACCGACGGGGTTTGAACTCGAGTCGCCGAAGTAAGGGCCAACCATGCAGACCTCTAGACCACCAGAGCACATACAGGCGACTGGTTGTATCGCGAAGTACATGAAAACAGTTGACGGCTCAAAGTTGCGGGGCTATCCCCAGACATAAATAACCTGGGCCGCCGTATCAGAAACACAGTATTTAACCACTGAGCCACTAAAAGCAATCCCCTGGACCATAAAGACATCTATTTGTCAGAAATGTGTTTATGTAAACATTGTGATGCACGCCCAGCGCAGGATTCGTCAGGCGGTAGGACTCGTTATGATCCATATATATAATAACATATATGTTATGATCTTTTAAGATCTTTAAGAATAAGATATATATACTTGGGGCATAAAAGCTGTGCCTGGGGCATTTTCTATTTAAAAGCATATAGATCCACCACGCTCTGAACTAGAAGGCCTGATATCTAAATCTGCGAGGGTGTCGCGAATACAGAGAAGGCTCGGATAAGGTAAAGTGGCCAATTAGTGACCAAGCACCAATTACTGACCATTTTTGTCTTTATATTGTTTAAATAAGAATATTAAAACATTTATAAATATTCCAAGTTCTCTATTTTATTTTTACATATTTTAGCCTTATATATTTCACATAATTTTCATATTTATATCTTTTAAATCGTCCACCATTTTATATAAACGGTTAGAGCGCGGGGAGTCAGCCAGTTTAGTGGCTTGTAGGTGTGCAGAGTACTACCAGTGCGCTTCAATACTTAGTGGCAATTACGATTAAGGTAAGTATATTTTTTATAATAATTTAGTTACTAATAATTATTAATAAGGATTTATTTTTAATGTTTGCGTAATTTCTGTTGCACATTTTACATTATTTACATAAAATAATTAATGGTCAGTATTTGGGTTCTTTAATCCACATAAAATCCAATTATTGACCGACCGGTCACTAATTGGTTTATTGCAATACTATTTTTAATTCGTTATTTTTTACCCTTTCATAATGACGTGATTTTTTTTTATTGAAAATTAAACTAATACTCCGGTAAATTATACATGGGCCAAATAATGACCATGATAATATTCGCTTATATAAAATTTATTTTAAAATAAAACTGTGGTCACTATTAAGGTACAACATCGATCATTATTTAGCTCTCCCTCGGCCAGTAATTGATTTTATGAGATTATAACTATTGACCTGGTGATCAAAATTTGGTTCGCATATAATACAAGTTTTTGAAACCGTTTTTCTTACATTTAGGAATACAAAGAATTTATCTCAACACTACGAAAAATTTTAAAAGTTACGTAAAATTTTATTTGGACCATATTATGACCGGCATAATATATTGATGTATAATATTATTTTTAATATTAATAACATGGTCACCAATAGGGCACTAAAACGGCTTTTTATTCTTTCATCTAACTGGCGTTAAAGAAGTGTTTGCACTTTTATCTAAAGTATATTTTCCACCAATTTAGCATTTTTTAAATTTTTCTGCAAAATAAAAAATGTGATAGAGCACATTACTTTGCTTCTCTTTATTTTGCAGAATGCCTCCACAAATTAAAAAACGAAAATTGTCCACTAAAAAGATGCTTGATAATGCTTTGCTTGCCATAGAAAAGACATGGGATATTGAAGTGCCAGTAAATCGTTTAATATATCAAAAGCCATACTTTTATATAAAAATTCAGGAAAGCTGCCAATGGTTGGCAAACCGGGCCCACCCACATTACTAACAAAGGATGAAGAAGATATGTTGGTGGGATAGTATTGAATTACTTTTCAAATACATGAAAAGAGAAAATTCCTTTCCAAACGGACGTCCAACAAAAAAAATGGCACCAGCTTTTTGAGGGGACTCATCCCGAAATAGCGGTTAGAGTCGCACAAAATTTATCCAAGCCCAAGTCGGCACTAAATGGAAATTGTTTAAGGAATTGGCATGTTGAAGTACTCACATTTAAAACACAATAATTTGGAAAATGTGTTAAAAGACCCAAAACGAGTGTATAACTGTGACGAGTCCCTTTTTTATGAGTCCGAAGGTTATTCCAATAAGTCAGTATTTTATAAACCTTAAATAAAAATTTAAAAAATTTGTTGTTTTATTTCCACAAGTGGAACATTAAGTATTATTTATCTGTGAACTTATCTAATCACTCTGTTTCCGATCAGTAAATGGATTCACTTGCGGTCACTAATTGGGTGTC